>BQNB010111898.1:10606-22256 GCA_026074375.1 Tanacetum coccineum | reverse complement strand
TGTTTCTTGGGTGGTTCGAACAAATGGAAGCAAAGAAGAAGAGAGAAAACTAAATTTCTAGTGTGTGTGTTATGAATGAGATAATGGAAGTAAAATAGGTTAAATAATACAAAGTTTACTTCACCCACTATGTGTGTGTTATATGTGTGCCGTAGGATGAGACAAAAGGAAGGAAGGGGACCAATTTGATCTCCCAATTAGAATTAAGTTAGGACAAAACATGTGATGAACCTTGTCTTATTACAAATTTGAATTCAACTTGGTCTCCAAGGGTTATTAAGGTTGTTTGGATGCATGCATGCATGGGGAGGGGACCAAAAATAATTTTATTTTCATATAATATGATGCTAGTGCCCTTTATTTGATTTAATTTCCAAGCCTTCCATGCATATGTTTATTTTTAAACGAAACACGGTTTACGCAAGTAACGAAACGAATAACGGTATCTCTGAAAATTATGAAATTTTAAATATTGCCCTAAAATATAAAAACATGGCTATTTCTAAAATACTACAATGTTTGGCGTCCCGGTTCGCTCCCGGTAACGATTCTTAGATAATAACGGAACAACTTCCCGGTTAGACGTAAAAGCTAAACGAAACTTTAAAAATTAAAATTACTAAACGAAAACGGCTAAGTTATTAGACATAATTTCTCGGGGTGTCATAGTCTTCTTCCGAGTATTCACTCTCTTGTTCAGATCCCCACTCAAGAATAACCTTTTCTTTAGTTAATACCTTTTCCTTATCGGAAACCCTTAGTTTAGTACCAGTTCCTTCACTTGAGGTAGCAGAGACGACTGTGGACTCATCGGGAACCCCTGGTATAATACCAGTTCCTTCACTTGAAACTCCAGTTCCTAGTTATCTTCGGCTGGGTTTCTTGCTTTCTTTGAGAGCTTGCATTGTGTCAGCGGCAAGTTGTTCTTCAGGAGTTAAAGATGGAATAACCTTGAGCTTAAGCTTTAAAGCGGCTGGTTTTCAATTTGGAGCACTTGCAGTGTCTTGAATGACTACACTTCTAGTACTTCTATTGCCAGTCTTTTTCTTAGTAGGTTCATGTACAGACTCACTCGCAATCCTTGCATGAGTAGCATGGACTTGCCTTGCTGCTTCCTCTTTTTCAGCTTCAGTTATGTTGATAGATTTACCTAACTCCAAAGCAACGTCTAGATCAGGAATAATGTTATCATCAACATAAATTGTGACTTTCTTCTTCACTACTCTTTTACTAGCCGTCCTTCTTTTAGCAGGTTCAGGCTTAGACTCTTCAGATACATCAACAGTTTCCTTAGAGACATCAACAATCTTCTTTCCTTATGAACCTTTGCCTCTGCTCTTCTTATGGGGAATCTCACTAGTGGAATACTTGATGAACATATAGTAAGACTCTGACTGCTTGATTCCATTATTCAGCATCACATCAAAAATAACAAGTATATATTCCTGATAGTCTTCTCATATTCTGACAAACTTAAGTCTGCTTACAATACCATCATCCTTGATTGTATGATAGTGTTGATATTTCAGGTTGGAGAGAGACTTGTGTTGTTTGAGGAAATGATTGATGATGACTTTAGTGAATTGGCGAAATGGCATAGTTTCACGCCTTGATTTCTTTTCCTTTCTGTGATCAATCTAGAAGGCAAAGTCTTCCCAAATCAACTTAGGATAGTCGACATTTTCTTTGTAGAACATGCCTCATAGTATGTCAATTCTGGATATTCTCAGTTTGTCATTGCTTGTAGTCTTTCTAGAGAGACACTTGTTGATAATTGCTGCCAGAGTTCTCCATGGCTGATGCATGTGATCTATAAACATGTTGGTGTGCTTGTATAGTGGCCCTTTGTAGCCAAGATCAGTAAGGAAGGTGAGGGTATCATTATTATCTTGTACCGGTGAAAATTCTTCACCTTCCACTCTTGGACAGATATCCATAATCTTTCTAAAGACTTCAACATCGACAATACACTTCTTATTGGCCAAGAGGAATTCATAAGAATCAGATTCTTTGACCTTCTTGATTGTGTACCAGAACTGCTGCATAAAGATTTCAAGAGCATATGTAAAGATAGTAAATGCCTTGAAGCACGTAGACTTATTGATTATATTAATGACAACTGGAAACGTTTGTTTCTTTTGTTGCACAGTGGTTTCTAGTCTAACATTGGTAGAGCTTATCTTGACCCTTTTAGTAGATGGAACCCATTTCTCATCACGAGCAACAACTTGTTGAGTTTCTTGTGGATTCATGATTCTGATTAAGAATTAACCAATATAATTTATATACACAACAGATATATTTTACTGATTAATTTGGTTATCCTTAATGATTTGATTGATTTAGAACAATGTTATGATTAGGTTTCTTGCAAACATGACTGTATTAAGATACTCTAAGAATTAGTCAGCTAAGGTCAATAGTCAAAGTCAACAGATAAAGTCAACTAGACAAGTCCAAGAGAACTTAGTACACGCATTTAATTAGAGGCAAGCAATATACATTCAAACATAGAAAGTTATGAAATATGACACCATAAATAAGTATTACACAAAAATTTTTAAAATTTAGGCAGAGTTTCCTTTTATATTTTGACATATTTCGCTTGAAATATGACTTGTCATGTTTCGCTCAGAATAAGTTAGACATGTTTCTCTCAGAATAAGTGAAACATGTTTCACTCAGAATAAGTGAAACATGTTTCGCTTCATTCAAGCCAAACATGTTTCACTTCCTTCAAGCCAAACATGTTTAGCTAGAAATATACTTAACATATTTCGCCTGCTTAACAAACTTCTTAACTAAGGTTTTACCAATCAAAATCCTATGAGAATTTCTAACATGCATCATAAATCAATCAAGAACATCACAGAATCCATTTCCACAAGATTTAAACAACTTTTAAAGCTCTAAAATGTGAATTCGAGTATTTTCAAAAGAGAAACACATTTTAAATGTGACAAAGATCATCTAGGAGGCTCAAATAGTTCACATATGGACATATAACAGTTTACAACCATACTTTGAACACCACACGAACAAACTTATACTATTTTAGATTTAACGAGCCTAGAACACAACTTTTCCATGTAAAAGGTTTCTAAGGAACAAAAAAACCATTTCCAAAGGCATAAGAATGCAATAATAGTGCTACTAAACAAAAATCCACAAACAAATTTTCATCAACGCATGTTTCGCATCATTCAACCACAAAAAAATCAATAGGTCTCACACCTACGTTAGAGATATAGAAAATTATTTATAACGATGCTTATTCGCACCCTTACGAACAAAACCCCGCAATAAATTAAACAAAAAAACAACTTTTTACTTATGAACCCTAATTCGTTTTATAACTGCTTACGGGTGCATAAAGGGGTTATAATCTAATTCTTTTTGCCTAAGTAATGTTAAAGCGTTAAGGAACGTATATGATTGTACCTTTAGATTAGAAAATGGATTTTGAATTTGAAGTATGATGGAAGTGAAATGTGTTAGAGAGGGTATGTAGGTGTTTGGATTTTCAATTAAGCGTGATTAAGCGAAATGTGTTGTAACACCCCCAAATTGGGTCGCAGCGGAATAAGGGTCCGGGGCGTGTTACTTCATGATCAATAGCACAAGATATTTAAGACGCCACAAAAAGTGTTTTAAAATGAACATTGGTATTTAATTGAAAAGACTTAAAACAAAATGCATATAGCTTTACTTGTTCAATTGATGAATATTACAATAGTTGACATTAAAAGTTGTGCATTTTTCCCCAAAACATGATGGCACCAAAATCTGTAACGTGGTCAATCCAAAATGTAAACCCCAATGCATCCGGGCATCCTGCCATTGATCTCCTGAAAACATTGCTTAAAAATGTCAACAAAAATGTTGGTGAATTCATAGGTTTGATAAATCATAATATGTAGGATCGCAAGACTTTTAGTGATAATGCAACACATGCAGATCTCACAAAACTAGATTACATTTACACTAAGCTCATGCCACTGAAGCTTGACGATCTTTCTTGCAATTAACTAGATATTTCTATTTACGCGCCTTCCTGGATGTCTACCCTAAACATCTAAAATACGACATGCTAAATCGTGGACGTTCTCGTGAAGCAAGTCACCCAACGGAGGTCTTGTTCCCGAATAAACTATTAAGTAACATTCGTATACGCTCAACATAATGTAATTTCCCAACTACATCTATGCAATTGACAAAGTGCATGACATGGGACTTAATTGGTTATTGCAATTAGGCAAACATGAAATCAATACTTTGCGTCCCATTTATAAAACATAGCATGTTTCCACCCCCATAATTATAATCATTGAAAACGAAAAATGTGGGGCAATGAACTCACCTTGAGTTCAGATAATCCAAATATCGCCGATATAAAGCGTCACGTAAAAGATCTAATGCAACTAAATTATCATAGGTCTTATAAATACGAGACTTGATTACAATCTTATAGATGTTTACATCGAACTATTTCCGTATTTTTTCGGTGCTATCATAATTTAAGATGGTCATGACTATGGATGTCGTTCGAGGAGTTAGGACGACTTTTAAATCGTAAATCCAACAACCGTCGAAACGCCATCCGAAGAGGCTCATTATGAAACTCCCTATAATATAGTACTTTATAACCACTATATGATTCTATATAGCTTCAATCACCAACTAATAGTTTTAAGTAAAATAGTGTTTAATCAGTAAAAACGTTTATAATTACCTGTTTAAGTAAAACTAAAGCATAACTTTTGCGTTTTTAAGCCCGATTCTCGCGATTCTTATGCCCATCTTTCGTATAGGACGAGTTATCATAATTTGACATTTTCCATTTATGACCCCGCTGGTGAACAGTAACTTTTACATGTTCACACCAGATATACTTTTTTATAAAAAATCTTTTTGTTGTCGTAAAAACCCTAAATGTCGTATTTTTATACGTTATAAGCTCCGTTTTTAAGTGATTCCCTTTCGAGACGTTCGTTGTTTTTGAAAGTTCTATAATTTTTAATGGGGTTTTATAAAAAATAACTTTCTGTCATGAATATAACTTTTAAAAAATAGTTTTTATAAAAGTATTTAATTGTCGTAAACGTTGCGAAATTCATAACTCGTTTCGGCATTATTGAAAATTAACGATTCTTATCATTTTGGAATCCTACAAAATATATGTATAATTTGTTAAAAATATCATCACTTGCTTGTTTATAATTTTTATAAAAATGTTTTATAAAAATTTATTTACAACTTCGTTTATTAACGTATAACTCGTTTTTAACGTAACTTTTTCGTTATTAATCCGTTTAACAAGTTTCTTACCTTTTCGGAATCGTCGTGGATTGTATTATCTTATAAAATTATAAAATTCTTTGTTTGAAATTCGAAGACCTACTGTCCTTTTATGATCTTTTATATAATTTATTTATATAACATGTTTTATATACTTTTCAACCTCATTATTCATCACAAGTCTTTTATAATTATATATAATATAAGTTATAACAAACCATAATTATCCATAATTTTATATTTGTCCAAGATCATCAAGATCACAAGTTGATAACTTTACATGAAATCATAAACTTTCTAAATTAACTTTTAACTACAAGTTTTTTATATGAACTTTCTATGCTTAAACCGAGATTGTACAAGACTTATATATTATTTATTTTATGATATTACCAACATTTTAACATGTAAGAGAGTGCACAAAATCATAATCACAAGAAAAATTATATTTTTCATGTTCAAAAGTATTCCTAATGTGATTCACCTAAATAGAGCATATATATATATAAAAACTCATAAACTAAAACATAAAGAGTTCAAATAGACCTTATGAGGTATGATGATGATGAGAAACAAATGCTAAACCCCGTGTATCAGCTTAAAATACAACTTGGCACTTAAAAACCCTAGTTTTCTTTCTCAAGAAAACCCTAATCTTGATTTCTTGCTTTTAATAACTGTAAATAAAATTAATTAATCAAGGCTTCAAAAGTACTTTGAGAATCTTAGAATATGATATGAGAGTGTATGTAAATATGTTATAAAAATTTTGTATGGATTGTTTGAGATAGCTTATTGAGCCGTGAGCTCAAAGAGAGAAAAAGAGAGGTTTGTTTGATTTTCTAGTTAAGTGTTATGCATATGTTTTACTTCTCTTTATGTATACATGTAAGTATGGTACAAAGCATGGTCTAGGAGTCAAGTAATGGTTTAAAGTAATGGGCATGGCATGGTCCTGGTCACGGTATGGGGGAATAGGTGTTGCCATAATGAGGTATGCATGAAATTTGAGCCAACACTTTAAATCTTACTCATTTTTCATGTATAAACTTGTAATATTGATACAAGATTTTTCAGAAATAATAAAGATATACAAATGATATTTTATTAATTTTGTGTATTGGGGTATAAAAGTTGGTATTTGTGTGAAACGTAGGAAAGTTTTTGTGGTTCCGGGATTTGTTGCCTAAACGAAATTATCTGTCGAAACGTATACACTTTACGTGATAGGGGGAGGGGGCGTTAAGCGGTGGTGAAAAATAGGATGGCCGAAAAAATAAAAAGAACAAAGACAATCATTATTCTCAAAATAATTATTTAAAAACTTGATCGATGTAAACGTAATTTAACCGTTTTGATATGCCCGTTTTCATTAAATGCTACTTTTTAGCTTTACGCGATTAGCTTAGCTTTTACGTTTTAAAAGCAAATGCTACAATACAAAAGGTACAATTGTGGATTTATCGGCGTCGTCAATGACTTGAAAACACAGGGTGTTATATGTGGTATCAAAAAGGGTTATAACCGGCTGAGTTTCCAAAATAGAAAAACTAGTCCTTAGACTTTGTAATTTCTATTATTTTCATCTTAAACCTTTTGTTTAAGCTAACGACCAAGTTATTAAAAAATAAACATTATAACCCCTTAAAGATGAAAACTTAGTACTTAAGTCCTATATTTTTACATTTAGACCCTAAAAGTTAAAACATATAACATCTTAAAGGTCTTTTTGAGTTAAGCTAATAATATTACGCCCCTTTAATATTGATGATCCGTTATTAAGTTAAAACCTTTTGTTTCCATTTTATTCGGAGATGACTTTTAGAAAGATCATTTTGAAAGAATTTTGAATATTAAAAGAGGCTGTATAGAAAAAAAAAAAAAAAGACATTGTTGAGTGATAGAAAATACTTTAAAAAACTTTTTTTGATGAGTCACTGATATGTTTTAATTATTTTTATAAAACAACAAAACCAATAAAAACAAGATTTCCTCTCGTTTTATAATAAATAAATGCACTGATACGAACACCTGTTTTGATTTGATAGAAGAGTTGTGTTGGCAAAGTAAACACAGAGCCTATTGAATTAATATGAAGTGATTCAATTCCCAGAAAAATTAATTTCCTGCTGTGAAGTCAATTTTCTTTTTGGCAAAATACCTTGCCATAAAATTAAATACCACCGGGTTGTCTATTTAAAAAAATAGCAATCACAATGACAAGTTTGAAACAATTTGAACTTCTTTCTGCTCGAACTTCATTTACAGCCTCATATCATTATTAAATGACATTTCTAAGGCCGTAAATGTTATCAATTTTTAGAAGACATGTCATTAACACCATATTTTTATATTTTTTGATTTTTTTTTAATTTTGTATTTTCTTTTATAGGTTTTATATTTTTATATTTTGTTTTTGTAAAATTTTTATAAAATGAAAAATCTTTATGGGTTTTTTTTTTGATTTCTTATATACATATGAATACATAGGATAGGTAAAGAGTTTACCAACCATTACACTTTACTCTTCATCCTGCCAGCCTTTTGCAAAGTCTCAGGGGACATACCTTCTCATGATCCATGGGTCAAGAATAAACAATGTAATAGAACGTAGTGAAAAAAGTACAAAAACAAAACACAAATTAGGACTAGTGCCAAAAAAAGATCAACGAACAAGACAGCCATAACCAATCGCGCCCACAACGATCTATCACTCCTAGGCCACACATGTTGATGTGAAAGTTAATTCCGTTCTCATTGTCGAGTATCCCCTCACAGTAGAACCGATGCTAATGGCATAGTGAAAATGTCTGCCAACTGATACTTGTACTGACAAAATACAACTTAAAACTAACACCCCGATTCCATCACTATTCCGTGATAAAGTGACGTCTGATGTCTATATGCTTGGATCCAGAGTATTGGATATTGTTGCAACATAAAGCAATGGCACTTTTGTTATCGCAGTACAGAGGTATCTTATTGAACACAAGGCCATAGTCAGTTAATTGTGATCGCATCCAAAGTATTTAAGCACAACATCCTGACAAGGAAATGTATTCACCTTTTGTACTGGATTTGGCGGTGCTCTTCTGTTTCTTTGACGACCGGCTCACCAATCTATCACCTAATAGCTGCATACTTCCAGACGTACTTTTTCTGGTATCTTGGCAACCCGTATGGTCAGCATCTGCAAAAGCTGTTAAAGCAATGCAAGAATCCTTCTAATACCACAAACTTATATTTATGGTTCCTCTTAGGTATCGAAAGATTTGCTTAACCGCATGTAAGTGCTTTTCGGTAGGCTTTTGCCTGATACTAGGCACACATGCACATAGAAAATACAAGGTCTGGTCTACTAGATGTGAGATACCTAAGGGTGCCAATCATTCCACGATAACGTGTAGGATCAACGGCTTTCCCTTGTGGATCTTCATCCAGTTTAGATTTCTCCACCATTGGGGTATCCACTGGGTTACATGTTTCCATACCATACTTTTTAAGTGATTCTAGGGCATATTTGGATTGGTTTAAAAAGATGCCTCTAGGACTCTAAGAAATCTGTAGTCTTAAGAAAAATGATAGTTTGCCCATCTTCGACATCTTAAATTTTGAACACATGATTTTAGAAAATGATTCACAAATATCCGGTTTAGTAGAGGCAAAAATAATATCAGCGACATAAATTTATACCAGTAATATGTCTTTGCCTTATCCCTTGATGAATAATGTAGGATCAACGGTACCTTTTAAGAACTTCTGGGAGAGTAGAAATGATAAGAGCAAATCATACCAAGCCCGTGGAGCTTGTTTCAAGCTGTAAAGGGTTTTATTAAGCTTATACACATGGTTGGGATTCTCTGCATCTACAAACCCGTTCGGTTGACTAACGTGGACCTCCTTATGCATTATGCCATTTAAAAACTCGATCTTTACATCCATCTGGTAGACGACGATGTTCATATAAGCAACGAATGAAATGAAGATACGGATGGCCTCAAGTCGAGAAACATGAGCGAAAGATTCCTCAAAGTCTATGCCTTCTTCCTGACGATATCCCCTCGCTACCAAACGAGCCTTTTTTTAACACACCTCCCACTTCATCTAATTTCACCTTGTATTTCCACTTCAAGGTAATAATCATAACACGATTCGGACGAGGTACCAACTCCCAAACTTTAAGACGTTCAAACTCATTGAGTTCTTTTTACATGGCTTCAATCCAACAGGATTTTGTCAATGCTTCATTATAACTCATAGGTTCAATGGAAGAAAGGAAAGCATCAAAATAGCAGAATAGGGCTTCATCTTATAGTTGATGTCGAGTGGAAACCGGTCTAGAAGGATCGCCAATCACATTATCAATCGGGTGTTCTTTAGTCCATTTGTTGATATGTTTGGGTGGTTGACTGATTGAGTGCACATGATTTGGAATAACAATCTGAGAAGAGGATTCTTCAGAGCTTGGTTATGGAATTAGAAAATCAACATAGGGATTATTATCCATGTATGCAACTTTAATATCGTGGTCAGCTTCTTCAACACTGAGAGAAATGACTAGAGATGGTGTTTCTTGATTTGTTTGAGAGGTACTTGTAGATGGTGCATCTTGATCAATTGTCGTTGAGGAAGGTGTACCGGTTGAAACAGTAGGTTCTGGAGCAATGACTGTAGGAACTTAAGGATAAACAAATGGTGGAGGATTAAGGTACTCATCAAACATCAGTTGAAACAATATTTCCTAGTTGTTCTTTATTGGTGGGACATACAGAGTTAAAGAAGAAATGTTTTGCATGATTCCTGAACTGATTGTTCCAGGAGTCATAAGTTTAGGCCCGGGTCCTGAACTAAATTGTTCAAAATCCATTGCTGCCAACTCATCAAAATCAACATGAGTAGTTTTAATAATCATTCGTGTCCTTTTGTTATAGATTCGGAATACTTTCTTTGCAGGAGCATAACTAACAAAAATTCCTATATCACCTTTAGGTTTTAACTTACTAAGTTCTTCACCGTCATTAGTGGGATAGCAAAGAGCACCAAAGACATGAACAAAGGATAAGTCAGGTTTTCTATCATGGAGAAGTTTATACAGTGTTTTGTTGTGATGTTGTCAGATTAATGATGGTTTTGTGTATAGCAAGCTGTCACGATTGCTTCTGCCTAAAGAAATAACAGAGCCTTTGAAAAGATCAACATTGTGCTAGAAGCTTCCACTAAAGTACGATTCTATCTTTTGACAATGCCATTTTGTTGTGGAGAGCGAGCAACTGAAGTTTGATGTGAAATTCTGACTTCTTCATAGTAAGCTCATAGTGTCTGATTGACAAATTCAGTGCCATTATCAGTCCTGGTGTTACAAACGGTTGCATTCAGACGAACTTGAATCTATTTGAGGAATTTAATCATGAACTCTGGAACTTCATCCTTCGATTGTAGAAATTTCACCTATGTAAACCGAGAATAATCATCAATGATAACCAGTATATATTTTCTCCCATTGATACTTTAAATCCTCATTGGCCCGCAAAGATCCGTATGGAAGTGTTTCTTGCTTTTACCAAGAGCACAGGCAGAGCACAAGTGATCCTTCTGATACTTTAGTTTTGGAATACCTCGGACAAGACCTTATTTGGCAAGAGGAGTGATATAATCAAAGTTTAAATGAGATAATCTTCGATGCCATAACCAAGAATTGGTCTTTGAGGCCTTAGACAAGAGACATATAGGAGAGGATAACAATAAATTGTCCATAGATAAAGTGTATAAGTTTGAACCCCTGGATCCCTTGAGTAGATCAACACCTTCTAGGTCACGAATGAAGCAGGTGTGTTTGTGAAAAGCTACTTCGAGATCAGAATCACAAAATTATAACATTTCCCATTTGATAGTCTCCATAACCCATTATCTTAGCAAAATGATCATTCCTAAATCTGACGGTACCCAAAATATGCTGATGAAGTTGATGAGTTGAGAGCGATTTCTGATCATATGCTTGGAGCATCCGAAGACCAAATACCACAAAACAATTTGGACAACCTATAATCAATAAGAGAAGAAGATGGAACATCGAAAATAGTGGATCCCTAATATTGTTTGGGTTCCTTAGTGTTAGAAGTCTTAGATTCTACAATCTTAGCCTTGCTACTGGACCCTACAGATCTTGTTGCTTTTGGTTTCCTACTGTATACCTTAAGTGCTAGGGATTGTGTTAGGAAATAGAATGTAAAAGATTTAATACTAGTAGTATAACAGTTAAGTCTGGTAGTATTAGTTAGTTCTCGCAGTACTAAGTTAAGTCTGGCAGTACTAAAGTTAGTACTGGTAGAGTAGCAGTACTATAGTTAGTACT
>BQNB010111897.1:0-22256 GCA_026074375.1 Tanacetum coccineum | reverse complement strand
TCCCTACATTTGTTAGAGCAAAGGGTGTAGTGGCGAGGGGCATTCGCCACGGCTGAGGTGGCACTTCGTCGTGCCTCGCCAATTGGAGATTAACAACGAATACATTCAATCTACATTTTATAAAAATTAATTTTTTTTATCTATATATATCCCATATTTTTTCATTTTAAACACACACAAATACATTCAATCTACATTTTATAAAAATGAGTGACTCAAGCTTTTCCGATTCGTCCGATCTCGACGACATAGCTGAGTACGGAATGATAATGGAGATTAACAACGAAGATCAAGGTGAAGTTGAAGCTGTTCGAATGCGTAGATACATCAATCGTGAACGTGATGTCGCTGAAGAACGTTTAATGGCGGATTATTTTGGTCCACACCGAAAATATCCGGCGGAGTATTTTAGAAGACGATATCGCATGAACCGAGAACTATTTTTGGAAATCGTTCAAGGTATTGAAAATTACATTCAAACTGTTAATCCTCTACCCAAGCATTTTTAGTTTTTTACTATTCGATATGATTGCACGGGTTTAAAAATTTTTAGTGTCATTATGAAATGCACATCCGCCATACGCCAATTGGCGTACGGCACAACACCGGATGCATTAGATGAGTACTTACAAATGGGGGAACATTGTGCACGCGATTGTCTAAATTATTTTTGTATGTGCGTTATGGATTTATATCAGCCCGAGTTTTTAAGAAAACCTACATTAGCTGATATTCAAAACTTATACGCCGCACATAATAGGATTCATGGGTTCCCAGGAATGCTTGGTAGTATTGATTGTATGCCTTGGGAATGGGTTAATTGTCCGAAATCATGGCACGACCAATATGGGAGAGGTGATAAAAAATACCCAACCATTATACTAGAAGTTGTTGCATCATACGATTTGTGGATTTGGCATGCATTTTTCGGGGTTGCAGGTGCCAATAATGATATAACTGTTCTGCATCATTCCCCATTGTTCGACGACCTTTTGGCTGACAACGAACCAGTGGCACCATATGTTGTAAACGGGCAACCATTTGATAAAGGGTCCTTGGTATGTGTTTAATTACACACACCTTTTACCTTTAAAAACATGTTAAAATAACCAAAAACGGACTTAAAATGCCAAAAATATGCTTGTTTTGCTAATTGTGTTGTGCAGGAACGGATATCTAAGAAAATGACGAAAAACGAAGCCAAAACGACAAAACCGGACACGAAATGGAAAAGCGTGGAAAAGACAAAGTCAAGACAAAGCCAAAGTAAGAAAAAGTCAATCAAAGTCAACCCCGACAAAGTCGATGGTCAAAGCCGAAGCCGTAACCAAAGAAATGTTAAATGGGCCCATCCGTACCCATCTAATGGGCCGGGTCAGCCCATTTACACATTATATGAAGACTTAAAAAAGCCCATAATCCCTTTTTATATAACTCCAGGGACTAATCTTGCCAACACCAGAAAGTTGTACCACCAAAGGACTTCCTTTGCAATAACCTTACACACATTCAAGGACCAAAACTGCCAACGTCCCAAAGTTATATTAAACCACATGGACTTTTGTTGCAATCACAATTAACAAATTGGAGGGCTTGTTCTGCCACCCCCACAAACCTGTTACCCCCACAAGGATTAAAATTGCAAAGACAAGTATATACCTCAGGGGCCATTCATGGACAAACCCAAACCTTCATTTATAAACCCAAAGTTTAAACCTGTTACAACACTGTACATCTTTCCAACACTTTTTTCCCGCCCAATTCAACCCATCACCATCTCCTCCTCGTTTAATGTTCCCATAACAACAAAAAACAGTCACCAACACCACCCCACCATTCAAATCCCCTGGACAATCCCATTACTCCCTATTGTCATATCTTTTATCGGCACTTAGATTCAAAGGGGGACCACAAGCCCGAATGTAGGCTAATCTGCTTATGAACTTCTCACACACAAAAAGCAAACCAACAAGCACCCAAAATTGTTTAATCTCAACAAGGAAGCACACGACGTCAAGACAAAACCACTAGCCTATATTTGGCAATAAAACGTTTGTAACCAATGTGCAAAGGATTAGATTTTTACACAGTGTGGAGTATTTTAGCTCAGTTTAGTTTTCAACTTAATTTACTTTTGATGTACTTGTACTAAACTCTCTTTTAATGAAAATATCAGCTTACCTTCACATTTGTTCTAAGTTCCTACGATTTCTTAAAAATCATATAAGCTCTTAATATACACCACTTACACTTATTTTTAAACCTTATACAAAAATTTAAAAAAAATTCAAAAGGAACAAAAAAAGTTCTGTGTGCATTACGCTAAGGATGAATGCCGTAAACATAGATGCTCATTGGTTGCTATAGTATAGCTTATTTATAAGCTAAGGGGAGGATAAAGAGCTTATTTAGGTAATCAATTACTCTTCCTGTTTTGAGCACGGAGCCTAGAGGTACTACTTCGGTTTTAAATTTGCCATAAACGATTACAGTAAGTCCCGCTTAAATTCAGCTTATTATGACATTCTTGTGCTCTTAGCTTTGCTTTTTACCTTTAGTGCTTACACATACTGTATAAATACTTGTCTATTAAAATTTTTGAGCTTAAACTAGCTGTATAGTTTTAAAATCCTTTTTAAGAATATTAAATGGTGTTTGGTACAAGCCCAAAATGGTCAAAATAATATCATCATGGGGTGGGGGGGGTGGGTGGATGGGGGGGGGTGTGGGGGTGGGGGTTGGGGATTGGGGAGAGGGGGGGGGGGGGGCGAATTGGGAAGGTGTTGGCATTGGGTGGGTGGGGAGGGGGGGATGGGGTTGTGGTCAGGTGGCGCAACTTTGCATACGGTTGATAGTCCATATCGAGTCTGTTTCAAAAGCTCTTTCATGTCCACAAGTTGTTATTCATTCAAGATTCACATTGTTCGCATTAGGACTAGTAACAGTTTAAAAGAGGGCTCAAAAGTGCTATATTTGCCTTAAGTCTTAGAAAAACTGATTGTAATATCAATTTTGTGTTCATTATATGTGTTAAAAATCAACTTAGTCGAAACCTTAGGGGTTCTTAGTGTTTTTGCACAATTCAGTCATCATTTTAAAAGTCTTTTACAAAACCCAACGTGCCTATATTCTTTTTTGTAAATCAGACAAGCTTTTAAAGTTGTTTTAAAGCTAAAAAAATTTGAGCAAAAGCTCACCTTAAGACCTATGCTCAATCGTCTTAAACTATTATTCATTTTTGAGCGTATTTACCAAGCTATATTATTTTTAAGCTGTCCAAATTAACCTTTTTTTTGTACAAATTTTGCCCTGGATCAATGTTCAATAGGCTTGTCCTTTAAGCCCACTGTTCAGCTCATTAGGGGAAGTAACTCAAGCTTTTTGGCTTTTCTAGAAAGCCAATAACAACCTATATTAAGCCCATGAGCTTTTCAGAACTTAGTTTGGCCTCTAGTGTAGCTTAAATTTAAGCTACAAATTAGGCCTTTGAATGTTTTTATGCAAAGTGTAGAAAAAAAGCTTAATTTTCTTCCTGGCTCTTATGTGCTTATTAATTTGAAATTTAGCTCTTACTGCATTATTAGGCTTGCTAGTGCCTAAATGTTTTTGCATATTGTCACTCTCCCTTGCATATTGGTGTTAATAGTCATTATGTAAAGACCTTTTTGCTAAAGATCTAAGTTAAGCTTTCTGAATAGTTTTAGCCCTTTATTCCATTCACTTATTTAGTTGCTAGAACTTTAATTCATAAATTCTTATTCTTTAGGTTTCGATAACCCCTACAGCATATTATGTTCAAATATTAGCTTATAAGATCCAAAAGCCATAAGGCACAAGCCATTTATTTTTTGCTTAAAACTCATTTAAGTAAGCTATGCTGTCTGTTTTCAATCAAGCTTTTCCAACTTATTTTATCGCTTTTACTCTAAAAGCTATAGTGACAAACAATTGTTAGACTCAATGCTTAATAATTTGTTTAAAAGGTTTTCTAAAAAAAAAGAGGAGAAAGTGGAAACCCTGTGATCAAGACACTCACCCGGTCTCACCAAACCCCTCAATACACCGTCTTTTCAATAACATCTCTTACCGCATGTGAACCGTCAATCTGGATCTTTTTCCTTGGTCAGAATCCCCTTGGGCACTTGATATTAATGGGGTTTTTTGATCCCTTAGGTCTTTAACGAGCATCGTTGAGCTATTTTTGAGCTATTCTAAAGCTCATGAAATTTATGGGTTATCATTATTTCATTAGGGAATAGTTGTATATCTAGTACTTATTAGTAATTTCTTAATAACTTATACACCCGAATTCACTGACAGTAAATTTATTATAATTTAATTTCGTACATAGTTTTAACATTCATAAAACATACAAACTTATCAAAAAAATAAATTTTCTATTTTGGGAAATTTTATTAACATATTTTTACGTAGTACAAAAAGAAAACTTTTCGTAGGTTTCATTTGCAAACTTTTGATTCTTAAAGACGGGTCTCAGGAACGATTCTGAACTACTCTATTTTTGGGTCAAACTAGATACCTTCGATTTCAGCTATTTATTTTTTAACCTTATCACTAGTGAATAATCGTTATTTGTCATTCGAATCTCATTTTACTTATAACTGTGATTTATAGGGTTAATTTGCAACATTTAGATTTGGACTTTACCTCTATTTCGTACACTTTAATTTAATTATTTAAGCTTTCAATATGTTAGTTTTATTCTCAAACTCGTTTTTTGCTTGTAATTGATATAATTTAGCTTTCTACACGTCTCCACTCCTATAATCTATGCATTCAAACTCCAATTTTTCTGATCTGATCGATTCTCCACAAAGCCTCTGTTGGATAAACGACCCGGGTATAATTCTATACTAATTCTCTTGTTTTATTGATTGTTTGAGAATTATACTATACTAATATAATTATTAATATTTTAATTATAATATTATATATACAGAGGAGTAGTTTTAGACACCAAAAGCTTTTACAACATAAATTGTGATAAAAGGTTTTGCTAAAAAAATTAATTTTCAGTAACGCACATAAAGAAATTTATTTCTTTATTATTTTATTTCTAAATTTTTTAACGTATAATAAGATTTCTAAATTGAAGTCATAATAAAGTTTCCCAAGCTTTAAGTTCAAGTAACCAAACGCAATGATACCGATACAACAGAATCTAATTATTTAATAAATCACATTTTATTCAGAACTCTGAATAGACATAAAATCTCTTCACCCCCATTTAATGAAAAGTATCGTCTCATGCATACGTTTTGATGCTACAGCGATGTAACACGTTGAAACCATACAAGTGCAATCCCCGTTTTAAAAAAAAAATAATGTTCAAAAACTACATCACATGTACATGTTTTGTTATCTAAAGACCCCCTATCGACTCGTCTAAGTAAGTAAGCAAATCATCGAAACACATGCCAGTACGAAATGTTACAAAGGTTATCTCACTAATACGCAATATCCATATAAGGTTCTCGTCTCGTATCAATCCTTTATCTAAAAGGGGTCTTTCCAAGCGATGTCATACACCTAAAAAACTAGAGTGATACAAACATAAGTAGTATGCTACCCAAAGCAAACTAAATGTAACTCCGTATCATCAAACACCTTCAAGAAGCCAATTGGTTAAGTAACAAAGGTTCCACGTAAAAAAACATGTCAATCACATATGGGATGAGAAATAGTCATTTGCAAATACTCGCACGGTAGGTTTAAAGGACAAAACATCCAACGCATTTTCTGCTTTCTATCATCTACCCAAACATCTCGTCTAATCGCTTTGCATCAATGTCGTTTAGAGTATCCACCACATCGCCCAAATCCAATCCACACCCATTCTCGAGGTAGGAAAACTTCAAACGTTCTAAGCCATTTAGTCAACTTGAAGCTAATTCACAACTCCTCAAACAAGAACTAGTCATGAAATCAGGTAGAATTGGTAACAACCTAATGTTTTTTGAATAAATTTGTGACTCACCAAAATTAGGGGTCACTCAAACAAAATCATGATTACCGAAACACGGTGTTTGGCTATCAGCAAAGATGCTTATATAAAAAGCCAAAACGTCGAACTAATAACATGGTGAAATAGCAACCGGCGACATAGGACCAAAAAATATGTCCACGTAGACCGCTCTAATAGCGAAATAAGCGATTCGACTCTAGCATGTCGTAGCATATATAGTATCAACGCATCTGCTCCACTTGAAGTTCTAACTCGTAATTCCTAATTAAAAATAAAATTTAAACAACGAGTACCTTCTCAGTGCTTATGCATGGTAAAGGTACGAAAAGTATTTGGTACCACGTTGCGAAAACTCACAACACTCAACAAATTGATATCCCGCTAAATCAATTTAGCGCGTGACACGCACCTATGGGACATCTTATTACTAATAACGGTCCTTAGATGTACACAGTGCTTAGGAACATACCTGTGACCCTATAAAGATAAAACCGACGTTAACTCAAATTCAAATACAAATAGCCTCAATCCAATAAGCATGCTGTACTCACATCAAAATAGTGACATCTAAAAGCGATGCATTGTATGGTGCCACATAATTCCTAGTATGCTATTGTTCAGTGACTTAAAGTAGGAAAGTCGTTAAAACTTGTTTAAAATAGATGGGACATGGAATACCTGGAGGGGGGGGGGGGAGGGGTGGGGTATTGACATGATTAATGGGGGGGGGGGGGGCGCCGTAATTATAATAGTTGAATTCAAGTTATGTCTAATATAGGGCTAATATGCATCAGCAACACTCGTGACTATTCACTCATTTCAATGTTCAGTGTTGTTTAGCCACGAGGCAAAACCTATGGTTATGAGTTTTGGATTTTATGTTTGAAAACTAAAAATGTCTTCTCTTAACCTGACTTAATGAACTAAACAATCTGTCACACCCCCTCCAGGTCATGAAATTACGAGTTTAACATAATCAAATAAACCAACACACAGATGATAATAACTGAAAACTCATACATGATTTAATAAAAGTAAAGTTATCCGAATTACAACATCTTCAAAAACAAATTTTTTTTATTTTTTCTTTAAAGTACATGCAACATTCATAAGTTGTTATCTAATCACGCACGCCATGGCTATTCCAAAGACAAGGTTCATGTAATTAAATGTAGACGTCATGATAATAACAGAAAAACATAGGCTTCTAATTTCCACCTATGAGAACGACACACAAGACAAAGCATGATACAATGTCAGACTAACCAATATACAGTGGGTGAACTAACCGCAGATTCTATACAAAAATGTAGTTATAAGCAGAACAATAGTAGCACAAAATCCGATAAAGTTTGCGAACTCCAGCTAATTATCAAACCCATTATCCAAAACCACAAATCACTTCATAAATAAGTCTACACGACAGTGCCAAAACAATTCACTAGACTACATGTATAGACAATACGAGTGATTCTGACGAGGTTACCTTCAACTTAAAAGCGATCAGCCAAAATAACCATTTTAAACACAACGATTCCGAAGATAACGCAAGTCCCTCGCACCTTCACAGCTTCCTAATATATATATGTTGTAGGACCCTAAACTACTTTAGTAAACACTGACAATGCCCACCATATAGTACAGGGTAGTCCGGGGAATGGAGCTACATTCAATCACTAATAGACGCTATCACTATAAGGTACCCACTCTGTCTCCAAATCTTCCTCTTTTAGGTGAAAATGCTTTCCAAGTAGTGGCGGTCCACGCCATACAACCAACAACATATTAGAATTCACCAGGATTCTACGAAAACCACCTGTTCATCACTACACAGCATACACAGAGTTCCCAAATGACATTCACGTCAAAACAATCTAACGTTTAAATGTATAGCTTACAATTAATGATTCATTAATATTTCAAAGTAAGCGAATATACAACGACAGCCAACTCAAGAAACATGGGCTGTAACCCCCATCCAACCAAACACCTTAACACAGTAAAGACCACAAGAGGATGTGAATAAACTCAAAACGAATTAACCGTCTCGCACTCAAACATCATCCCATCCCTTGCCCACCCCCACCTGAGCAAAATTTAACCTTAGTAACGCCTACCCCACCGCAGTACCCCCATATCAGCCAGCAACATCCCTTTTCAATAAACACCTCGTAAACCTCGAGCCAGTAAAAAACAACCTACTTCATCAACCTAATCACCGACTAAGCACGCCACACCCCAAAACCGGTTCCACACAATGTTAAGACCAAGAGTACCATCATAAAAATCCCCCTCCCCAACCACAAAATCCCTCGCTCCCAGTCCCTCCACTTCTACCACCACCTACATATATTAAATACCCCGACGACCCACCCCCCCCAAAAACACCAAAACCCTATCCCTTCAACCAACACCATACATTAAATCATTACAAAATTTCCCCCGTATAAACCCCTCACAACGGTCACTCGTCCCCTCACCCACCTAGCCCCGTCTACCAACCTCCAACTCACCACTTCACCAATAAATAATTACCCACCCACACCCCCAAGTTTAAAGGTGTTTACCCCTATCCGCAATTTTTTTCCTTCATCCACCTAAAATTATTAAGGACATCTACTCCTAACCATACTTATATTCTTACCTATCACCCCCTTACACACAAAACAACGGAAAAAAACTTAAAAAAAAAACACGGCCAAATACAGGCCATGAATATACCAAAGTAATATTAACAGCTCAGAGGTTCCGCACATCACAGGCTATATAAGATACGGGCCCTGTGGCGCCCTTCACAACATAACCCTCCCTTACACGGTGTCTCTCATCCACCGTTATCAATGAAACGATATGCACACTATGGTTTAATGCTTTACTAGCATCCAATTATACCGTACCCAATCTTCTTGTTGCTCCCCTGATTATTCCGGTCCATTTAAGACCAATTACCATTTTCTTAAAACCATTTTCTTTTTGTCAACTTAGCCACCCCCAATAAATCCCCCTACATCGATATTATCAAACACAAGGCTTATATTTAACATGACACTAGACTACCAAGTCACTTTTAGATTCTAAGGATTCTACGTTCTCATCTTGCACTCATAGTCCAAAACAAATTTTTATTTTATAAACAATCAACTAATTATTGCATCCCAAATCATAGTGACCACCACCCACCACCCAAAATGGGCTGTTTAGTAACCCACGGCCGCTTTGACTTCCTCACAAGTCACACAACTAACCCCCACATGCCACACCGCGTGCCCCCCATCCACACTCATCCCCCAATCATATAACTCCCCGTCTAAAACCAACACTATCATTATCCAAACCTCACTTCAGTTTTGTTATCTTACTCAAAAGGTCCATGAAAATAGATGCTACCGCCCGTGCACGCCCAAAACCTAGATTTTTTAGTAGTCTTTAATCACGTGTGCAAGCGCAGGCCAACCACGACATCTTAACCCCTAATGTTTCATCTTTCTTCACCAATAACTCTATCAAGCCCGAAACAAGATGCCTTAGGGGAGCGAGTGGCCGGGGCAGAGGTAAACCATACTTTCTTAAATACCAAGTTAGTCACCTCCAATATCCCGTTCCGTCAAATATGCAGAACGCAAATTGCTAAGTATAGGGCTTGCTCCCACGGGTAAGCGCCTAATTCAGTGAGTTAAAACTGACTAAACATCAACACCCAACAACAACAAAACTAATTAACTTCCAACTCCCTACAAAGCTCATCCAGACTTTTATGTGTTCAATCTTAACTTCTTTTCATCATATCAATATACTTTCTTCATTCTTTTACTTCATCTTTATATCTACTTTTCCCTCTAATACTTTACTTTTTTAATATCTTCTATTATATCTTACATATTCTTTTATTATCATCTACCTCCTTTGTTCTTTTCTACTTTCGCTTTCTTTTCTTTTTTTTGGTTGTAACGTATTATTCTTTATTTTTTTTATTTTTAAAGAAGAACGAAAAAATGGAGCCCCCGATATTTTACGTGCTCACGAGCTACGAGAATAATCATGACAGCACCAGAATCCGGACTCGTAATGTTTTATTTTGCAAAGTCTCAACACCACAGCAAACACCGTGCCACGTGCAAAGCCCACCAACTCCCTACAGGGAATGACCCTCCCCTATTAAGTTCCGTAGCTTGAATCTATAACCTAACCAGCCCATACCCTAAAGCCCCCCCATCCCTCACCACCAATGTGACGGCTCCCCCCCAGTACCGTTATTTAACTTCATCTGAGTGCCATCCCCCTCCCAACCAAAAACACATAAATCGTTCCTCAACCACTGTTCGCTCAAATTCATGCGAATCCAAAAATAAAAAGCACAACCACCACACCCAAACTTAAACTCAAACCTAGTAAAAGATACCTAGAACACAAAAAATAAAAAACCAGAATTCCAACCCCTCCATAACCATGAACACCAATCCACCTCACTACAAGATACCCCCCAATCACCCCCTCCATCCACCCCACCCCCCCATGTGACCCCCCGAACCTAAATACCCCCCGGGCCGGCTCTCAAAATTGTGTTGGCAACTAATCCGCTAAATACGTAAAAAGGGAGCCCAGTACACAAAAAACCAGTTAAAAGTTTATATATATAACACGGCTAAATATATGTTGTATGAGCGTGAAAAAAAAAATGATTTTTTGGGGTTAGGAGTGATGCGGTTATAAGTCTAAATTATTTGTTGGAAAAGTTGTAGATATATATTATTCGTACACTGCTTTTTGTACACGTTTTACATCTTACCCTATTTTCTCTTTTTTCCCCCCCCTTCCCCTCCCCCCCTCCCCCGCCCTTCACAACACCTTCCTTATAGTGTAATGGCGTGAGACACAATCACATTAGTTCAACAAACAACAATACCTAAAATGTATTCAAAATACTCCGTATTAATCATTTTATATGTTACTACCATTATATATCCAAAATGTAATAAGAAATATAGTTAATAAATGGATAAACTTAAAGCCACTATATTAAAGTGTGATAACCCTCGACGATAAACATAGGATAATACAACGTTAAAACTTTCATTATAAGGAGACACGATATAAAAACAAAAACATTCACTAACTCGGAAATCGTCATAGGTCATAGGGTGCGTTCGGTTGTTAATCAGAGTTTTATCAAAAACATTAAATATACCTCAGAACAGTTATGTATTGCGTTCAATAAATCAAGTTTACCGCGTATAACTCTAGTACATCAAATAAATTGGGGCATCAAACGTATATAAGAATATTCTTGTTATGTAATAAATAATAACCAGAGTAAAATAATACGAATTTTAAGAAATTCAGTAAAAAAACAAACCCATAAAATGACAAGGGAGAGAGTGGGGAAAAAATATAAATATAAATTTTAATAAGATAAAACATTAAAAAAAAAAATAAATCTCCGTAATAAGCGAAACCGCAACAATAAAAAACGTGAATGTAGTTAAGACTCCGGATAAAAATATAATATGAAGAGATCAATCTTATAAATACCACGATTGTTTGCTATTCTTTTTCCGGTTTACTTACTTGACCAAAAAAAAAAAATTGAACGATGGATGGGCACAGTATTTATATAAAATAAATAGAGTTCTAAATATCTTATCATCCTCTTGCAAAAAAATACAAAACCAATAAATAGAACAAATACACGTATAATAGGTTTCTCCTTTTGAACTCTTAAACGCATCAAAAACGAACCCACCCCAGTAAAATTGCATAATAAAAAAACCTTAAACCCCCACATCAAAAATATTGTTTTCCCCCCCCTCTCTCCGCCCGCCCCCCTCTCTTCCCCCCCTTTTTTTTATGTATTCTCCCTCCTCTTCCCCTCCCCCCCCCTTTCTCCCTTTCGCTTTCCTCCCTCTTCCTTTTTCCTTCCTTTTTTCTCCTTCCCTCCTACTTCCTCTTTTCCTCCCCTTCCTCTCTTTCTTTTTTTCTTTTCTTTTTTTTTTTCCTCCTTTCCCCCTCCTCCCTTTTCTTTTTCTTTTCTAATTAATTTTTAATTTTCTTATACACGTTAGTCCATATAGCCGTTTTTATATAATTTTTTTTTTTTCTAATATCTTTTTCTTTTCTAAAAAAATATTTTTTTGCTGGCACCGTTAGTCCTTATCATATCGGGTGGGGAGATGGAATTGGGTGGTTTGGGTTTAAAATACAATGTGACAGGCTACACGCCACGACAAAGTCCTAACCTTATGAGAAAACACTAAAACAATCACTTAATTACACAACCCAATTTAAACAACCTGGTGAAATACTGATTCCTTAAACACACCACCCCCCTAAAGCCCCCGACCCTAGTAATCGTGCTCCCCTCTCTCCCCTCCACCCCGCAAAAAATGCTAACCACAACCCCGCGTTACGAAGCACCGCTCCCTTCAAACCCAAGAAAGATGCCCAAGCGAAATTAACCAACGTACCAAACGAAAAATCCTGCAATCATAAATTGCAAGTTGGATAGGATAATTGAGGCTACTTTTTTGGGGGGGGGGGGTATATTCTGAGTAATAGCCACACCTTTATGAAAGAACGACGCTATTAAATGTCATTAACCCTTAATTTAAATAGAGAAAGAAAAAAGAGAAATATATTCTTTGATGAGAAAAAAAAGTAAGAAGATAAAAGTGTGTACAGTGAGATTGACATTGTGTAAAAAAACCCACCAATTGGCCCAATCATTGGACTTAAAGACATCGACTGCGTTTTCAATACTAATTAGGATGAACCGAAACCCAACCAAAGACCAAAAACAAACGGGCCCCAAATTGCCAATAAAGTTTTTTGATAGTGCACAAACAGGTAAGGGTGGTCTCATGAAATCAGGTTGTTTGAGGTTTTATTATGGTTCAGTAGTCGGCTAATTTTTTTTTGAAAACCGAATTAGAATTCGATTTGATTTAGAAAAAGTTGACCCCGAATGTAACCAGAATTACAATAACTTCACAATAGTTTTTAAGAAAAAACAATTTCAAGCTTAAAAAATGTTATATTTTATGTTAGAAAAGGATTTTTAACGGTTTTCGTAGGTATATAAATATATATATTTATCTGAATTTGGATTTTCAGTATGATTTGGTTTATAATTCGCTAAAACCATATTCAAACAAAAAACCACATATTTGATTCGCTTCGGTACGATTTTAGCAATTCGATTCGGTTTTCAATTCCTATGAATTCTACCCGATTATCATGAGATTAGGTAATTTTTGGATATAAATCAACATCTCAAGATTGATGTGTTGAAATTTGAGCCTCATAGCCGACAACATCAAGAGATTTTGGAACTCGTATTCCAACCAACCTCAGAGAATTTAGTAATGGTAAATGTCTGGTAACACCTAGGGTTGTAAACTAACCGACGACACAACAAACCTGCTCATGTTTCGGTCATTTAAATTGTAAACTGATCTAATAACGACACGAACGCTTAGATGAACGAATTTTCTTGTTCATGTTTATTTATTAAGAAAATGAGTTGTGTCATGTTCGTTTATATTCGTTCATTAAGAAAGTAAACGAACATTAAACGAACATAAATGAACGTAGAAAAAACCATAAAATTTATCAAATTATGCATAATATTTTGTTTTATAAGTGTTGTTTTGTTTAAACCATAACCGAATTTTAAAAGAAGTACAATTAAAAGATATATAGACGAACCATAAAACTCATAGATAACATATACAACGGTTAATGACCGCATACTCGGACATTCAAACGAACATAAAAAATGGACTGACTTTTTTCATGTTCGTGATCATCTTAACTAAGACGAAACGTAAAATAGTTTCATGTATTGTACATTTAATAAATAAACGAACATAAACGCACATTTACGAGCTAGGGTCATAAAATTTCACCTGAACGTTCAGTTCGTTACCCACAGCCCTAGGTACAGCCCCCAAAAATAGTCGATACTTCCCCTAACTTCATTTTTACCCACTATGTCGAAATAATAAACAATTTTTTTTATCGTTGTGTCTCTTTTTATACTTTTGCCTTATTAAACTTAATATTCGTATTTTCAGTTTTCTCATTTTATAATAAAAACAAAATTATATATATATATAGTATCCAATGGTTACTTATAGAAAGGGAAGGTATATATTTATGCATGTGTTGTATGCATAAATTGTTTCGTATTTGTATATATTTAAGCATGTGTTGTATGCATAAATGGTTTTGTATTGGTATATAATTATGCATGTGTTGTATGCATAAATTGTTTTGTATTGGTATATTTATACATGTGTTGTATGCATAAATATTTTTGTATTGGTATATTTTTGCATGTGTTGTATGCATAAATGGTTATGTATTGGTACAATTAGGCATGTGTTGTATGCATAGAATGTCATGTGATTATATAATAAATATTATTATATATGTTTAGAGTATATTTGAGATATATACAGAACAAGAAGGTCACAAATTGTGAATTTTTGTTAATGCGCATTTATGTGAACTATTATTTTGAATAATAGTATTCTTATTGGAACGCTATTGAATAAGTATTATATGATATTTCTAGATTATCATGGTGAACGTAACTCCTCCCGATCACGTGGATGATTTACCCATTGTTGAGCCGAATCAACACGATAATGTTCCTGTTGTTCCTGAGCCTGTCTTAGGAGATGAAGACGAGGACCCGGAAGAGGAAGAAGAACCTCAAGAAAAAGAAGATGATATGTGGTATGTGCTTAATTACACATACCTTTTTCCATTAAAAACAGACTTAAATGACCAAAAAAAAGACAAAAAAATTGTCAATATATGTTTGTTTTGCATTTGTGTTGTGCAGGAAACGGATATTCAGAAAAGGACGAAAAACAAAGCCAAAACGACAAAACTGAGCACGGAATGGAAAAGTGTGAAAAGACGAAGCCAAAAAGTCAATCAAGTCAAAAAGTCAACAGAAAAGTCAAACAGTCAAAGTCAAAGTCAACCCCGTCAAAGTCAAAGTCAGAAGAAATATAACTTGAGGGACCAAAAATGCCAAATCCCTAAGTGTATTACAAGAAGAAAAAGACTGCAAGGGTGGAATTCGCAATTAAGTCAAATTACAAGTAGAGGGACGTAATCTGCCAAGTCCCCATACTTGTATTACACAAGGACTAAGTTTGCAATTCGAGTTATAAGGTTGAGGGGGCATTTCTGCCAAACCCTCAACCTTGTATTACCAAAAGGACGAAAAATGCAAACCCACATATAACCTTTGAGGGCCAATCCTGCCACTTCTCTAATGTTATATCACCACAAGGACCATAATTGCAATAAGTATTAATGAGTTGAGGGGCTGTTTGTGTACAACCACCAAATCCTACCCTGCTTATCCCCATCTCTTTTTATAAAAACCCTTTCCCGCCATTCCCAAAACCCAAGTACTGTACATATTTTACTTTTCCATCCTTTTACCCTGCAACCCCAATATCACCCCTGGATAAAACCTCTCTTCCACCTGCATTACCTCCCCCATGTTACATGTTGCCATGACACCTTGGCAATCCTCAACTTTTTCAAAGATAAAGAAGATTCAAGGTCTGTGATGGATTGCAAAGAAGCACATTTATCTTGGATGGCTGGGATTGATTTTTGAAGACACTCACACAACAAACACAGCTGCTGAACCTCTCACAAAAGAAACACACAAGCAAGGAATGAAGACTTAGCTTAGTTTAGTATAAATAGGGCGCAAATGTAAGCCCCAGATGAAGAATCTTTTTCTTTCAGCTTATTTTTTTCAGTCACTTGTAGCTTATTATCAGTTATTTTCCAAGTCTTGTAATCTTTAAGTTTAATGAAAAGTTGAAGCATTTTTAGTAATATTGCCCTTTTTTTTTTATCTTTGTTACTTGTTATAAAAGGTTTAAAAGCTCTAAAAAGCCTTATAAGCTGTCTCAATCTTAAGCAATGGGAGCTCTTTAGCTTTGTGTTGTCTTAAGTTATTAATTCTCGCAAAAATATAAAAAAAAAATCACAAAAAAAGAATCTGTAAAGAATCAAGGAGCATGGCAAATATTGGATGGCCTTGGTTTAGTGCTTATTGGTAAGCTATAGGGTGATAAAGAACTGATTTGGAAGCTTATAGTTCCTAACCAAAGCATTTGGACCTTTGTAAGTCACAAAATTTCATTTTCATGCCATTTTATGCACTTGCTTATTTTTAGCTTATTATTGCTTATTTCTTCCTTATTAATGCTTATTTGTTCTTACTTATGTTTATTTGATCAAGTTTTATGCAAGTCATGCTTTGTTTTTGCTTATTTTCAAGTTTTTGCTAAAAATTTGCTTTAAATCCATCTCTAATAGCATAATCTGTTTTGGTGTTGTTCTTGCTTATTTTATGGATTAGAGTTGCTTATTAGGTTCATATTTAGATGTCCAATATCTGGTATTAAGGGTTCGTGAACTAATTTTGTGATTTAGAAGCTTAATTTGGTTTAAAAGTTACTTAAGGGGGCGTTTGGGTTAACCACTGTTTTTGGTATAAATCATGTTTTGGTCATTCAAAGTCCACAAATCCAATTTCAAATCATTAAATATCAATGTTTAAGCAAGTTTTTATAAGTTTGATTTAAGTTTTCCAAGGTTTTCATGTTTTTGTAACTATGAGTTGAATATGTGGACTTTTTATGAATTTTAGGTGCATAATCTTCGATTTTAAGTTTGGGTAATGTTTAAGAGTTGTTTTGAATTCATTTTAGTCATATTTATGCATGCAATATCTGGTATTAGAGTTTGGTTTATTAGTTTATCAAATACAAGTTTTTTTTTACAAAATTTGTCATAGTGCATTTTTTGTTCAGTTTTAAAAAAAGTCCGATTTTAATCTCAATTTTAAGTTAGTTAATGATTGTTTTGGAGTCTGATTTTCATAGTATAAGTAGTTTGTAGTATATATTTTATCTGTTTTAACTTATTTTGTACTTTCAGCTTATTTTACTAGCTTATTTAGAGGGCTGAAAAAGCCATTTTGTCTTTTTAAAAACTTTAATTTAGCATTTTGTCAGTTTTAAAAGTGCTTTTTCCAGCTTATAATTTCAGTTTCATAAAAAGTGATAGTTATAAAAAATGCTTATTTTTATGTGTTCCTTAAGATTATGTAAAAAGATTTGAAAAAAAAAATTATTATTAATTTTGTATTATCATTTTCTTCCTAATTAGCTTTTTTAGAGAGCTTATAGGGTGTGCTTTAAGCCCCTATAAGCTCAGCCATTGGGTCCCACTTTAAGGACTTAAAAATAAGTCCTAAAAGTGCCCTAAGGGCCTGTTTGGCCTGTAGCCAAACCCCCTTTGGCTTAATTTGTTATTTTAGCTTTATTTCTTCTTTCATTTTGGTTAGTTATGTTTAGGGTTAGCTTATTTGGTTAGTTTAGGTTAAATTCTTAGTTAGCTTTGCTTAGAGCTAATTGCAACTTATTTGAGTGCTTAGCCTAAATTTCTAAGTAATTAAACTTTTCTAAGCTTATTGCTCTTTCAAATTGCTTATTTAGGGCCTGCACTTGCTTATTGTAGCTAGTAGAGTTTAAGTTGTTAGCTAGTTAGCATTTTATAGCTTATTTGCATAGTTATAACTTTTTAAAAATCCAAAAAAGAAAATAAAATAAGCCTTAGGCTTATTTAAGCATCTGTCACTTTTAAGCTCATTTTCCAGCTTATTTATAAGCTTTTGTAAAAACTTGTAGTTATAAAAATTGCTTATTTATAAGCCCTTTTTAAGTTTATAAAAAAAAATTGAAAATAAAAATAAAAAGGGGAAGGCCAAGGCCCCGGGTGAGCAAGACTCGAACCCGGGACCTCAAAGCCCTCAACCCCTTATAACTCAAACATATACAGCTGCGCCCTTGGGTCTTTGCTGTTAGACCTTTGGGCGCCTTGGATTTAAGGGGTTTTGCCCGTTTGCCTAATATGCCTTTGAGCTTATTTTGACAGCTTATTTGATAAGCTGGTCAAGCCAGCTTATTTTTCTTAGGACCGTCACACTTTCAAGTATTTTTTGTAAATTTTTTAGATTTTTATAAAATCGTTTAGTATTTTTTATAATTTATTTTCTTTCAAAACTTAAAAAAATCATAAAAAATAAAATATTAATCAGAAAAATACAAATCTTTTTTCTAAAATTTTCTTTTGTCATATATTTTCTAGGAAAAATAGAATTACATATGTAGGGTCATTTTTACAAAGTTTCACTTTTTAAAGAACGGGATTCGTTCCCATTCTTGTCTTGACTCGTTTTTGGGTCAAACGACCTCCGTTTTTAGTCTAGTTTTTTTTAAACTTCGTTATTTGTCATTTAGAATCTATTTTAGCTTTTAAATTTGTTCTAGGGTTGAATTTGCAAAATTTAGGGTTTTAGCCCTCGTTTCTCGTGCCCGTTTTAGGTTTTAAGTTATATATCCTTCGTTTTTAGGTTTTATTTAATCATTTTTGTATATTTAACTTGTAGACATAGAAAACCAATCATAACCTTGTCATATTCAAACATCGTTTATCAATTCGTCATTCGATTTTCCATTCAAGCCTCGTTGGGACTTAACGACCCGGGAACTCATACTTCCGGTCACATATATATTTTATTTAGTGAATTTTGACTTCTTGCCTTGGTCAAAGGCAATTGGTTGAGTGTTTGCTTATATTATATATATATATATATAATTAACGAATCAATTTTTGGCGCCGTTGCCGGGGAGGCTGAAAACGATTATCGTTACTTTTGACAATTTGTGTTTGAATCTGTGGATATTTTTTCTATAAAAATATAAAAAGTATAAAAATATTTTTCATTTTCTTTTCTTCACCTCCCACACACCACACACAATAATTAAAAAAACCCCAACACACATCAAAAAAAACACCCACGCACACTATTAAATTATCATATAAAAACAAAAGAAAAACCAAAAATATAAAAACATTGTGAAATCCAAGATCTGGACTCAACTAGGATATCATGATCATGATCAAATGCGGAATAAGAACTAAACAGATCACATTGAAGAACAAGGTTTTTGCTAATAAAAGATTACTATTAAAATGCTTATAAATATGCTACTAATAAGAACTACTAAAAGCCTAGGCGCCTTATAGGCTTGACGCCTAGCTACTCACTACCCTTTGCGTTTACATTTTTCTAGAATCCAATCAAAACCTGGTGCCTAACCCTCTTTATATACTAGAGGGAACTAGGGTTTACAAGCCAAACCCTAGCTTACTAACTAAGCTAACTAAATAATACATAATAAGTCCCTATTGTTTCTTCTTTCTTCATTTCTGCTCATAGGTTTTGTAATCTGTAATGCCCAACAATCTTCCCCTATTTGATATTACAAAACAACCTGTATGAAGAAACAATGGTAAAACATGTCATCACAATAATAAGCTGCATATCATGAATCTTCTTCCTCTTTTTGTAATCATCTAATAGGGGTTTGTGCAACTCGTATAAAGATTTCCCCTCAGTGATGCATGTAGATGGTTTCGTATATACCCACAATAAGCTTTCCCTTAAAAGTATAACTCACCATCTCTTGAATCTTAAACTCAGTTGCATAGAATCAAATCTTCTTTCAGTGCGAAAAGACATGCTTTATTACAATATCATGTAATAAAATGTCTTTGGATAAATCTTGTAGGTCACATATATGCATGGCGATCACAATGCAATGGCCAATAAGTCTCAGTGAGCTCAGAGGTTCACCAAGAAAAACCACTCATTGTTAGGATTATTCTTTTTCCTCAATATTCATATCATGGAACTGTATGGTATCATATGCCCCCAATATAATTTTGTAAATGGAGCGTGTAACTTTTCCTATCAGCAATTATACGCATAACTGAACCTCACAAAATGAAGCCTTTTAATCTAATTGTTCAAGAACAAGGGCGTCTGTGGACCTATTATACGTATTGTCATTATTGATCAACAATAGTAGCGTAAACGAGCAGAATTTGGTCACATATAGCATGCAATAACAAATAGTATCGAACAAGCAGTACAAAGTTTGGAATAGTCACAAGAATTCTTCCCCATATGACGTGACCTATTCTTAGCAGCTTTATTAAGTAGCAATAGTAATCACAAAATGTACCTTAACTTTAGCAGCATAGGCACACTTTCTTCTATTTGTGCAATCCACATCACTGTGGGAGCTTTAAACATCATGAGCAGAAAAGTGATATGACCCAACGAACAGTAACATATACATAAATTGTCCACGTGATGTCCTTGTTGGTTACTATTGCCCCGCGGCTATATTCTTCTAATCTTTCAGTCGCATTCATCAAATAAACCAAACTACTTCCATAATATTCGCATCTCAACAACTTAATAGCCACACACCAAAATCAAATCATATATGCAGAAGGTTATTAGGGAAGTCAACTATAATCCCTAAAAATTAGCAATCAACCACGCATCCCAGCCAAAACTTTCGTAAAATAGGAAGGACAATCCCTAAGTATTGAGGGATTTTATATTCACGCACACAGCTCCCATTACAGCCAGATTCATGATCCAAATTTTTGATTGTTCGCAAGTATTCAGAAGATCAGGAATGAGTATATATGATCAACAAGCTGATCGTTCATGTATTCAAATTGTTGGGTTTTCAATTGTGTATGACCTCATGAAACCCTAACCAATAATCATAACATGTGCAGTTGTGAATATAAAAACATACCAGATCTGTTTGAATTGTGTTAGGGTTTTGGGAACCCTATTAGTTTAGTATTTTTTTTAATTTAATTTCTTTAAAAGTTTTAAAAATTCATAAAAAATATAAAAATTTTCAAAAAAATATTTTTCTTTTTTAGGAAATTTTCTTTAGTCATATTTTACGTAGGAAAAATAAAAAAAAATTTGTAGGGTCATTTTTGTAAACTTTTGATTTTTAAAGCTCGGGTCTCGGGCCCGGTTTTCGTTTTGACTCGTTTTAACTCAAATTAACTCCGTTTTCAGTCTAGTCTTTTTCATTCTTCATTATTAGTCCCCTAGAGTAGATTAGAAGTAAAAATTTCTTTGTAGGGTTAATTTTTAAGATTTTAGGTTTTTGACCCCTTTTTCGGGATTTATGCACTCGTTTTTCAGTTTAATTTCATAATTTTTAGGTTTTTCTCAATCGTTTTTGCTTATTATTGATTAATTTAGCTTTCTAAACTCCCAAATCATTAATCTCATTCAAACTCCAATTTTCCGACTGTATCGATTCTCAAGCACAGCCTCGTTGGGGATAAACGACCCGGGGATATTCTATACTACTTCTCGGTTTCATTGATTATTTTTAGATTATACTTATTATATATATTTTATTATATATTATATATATAAGAGGTGTTAGTTTAAAATCAATCAATTTTTGGCGCCGCTGCCGGGGAGGCTGTGAAAACGATTATCGTTACGTTTGACAATTTGTGTTTGAATCTGTGAATATTATCATATAAAAAAAAAAAATTCACAAATTGGTAAAAATACCAAAATATAATATTCTCAATTGAGGTATTATCATAATAACTTCCGGTGAACTTATTGGTTCCCAACTCGAACAAAAGATTTAAAAACTTGCCATTTGTGTCGCTTACGACGTACGACTCACCTCGATTTGATTAACAAACTAAAAGGTGGGTATAAGGAGGGTTGTTCCGAGGAACTACGACCCGAAAGGAGAAATAAGCTTCGCGCTATTCCTACTCCTCCGCTCGCTTGTGCGTTTTTCATTTTGAGAGCTACCGTGAAGTAAGTAGATTATTTGGTTGAAGTTGTCTTATCTCACTGTCCGTTAAAATCAATTGTGAATAAATCATTGAAAAACCAAAAAAAAAATTAGTGTAAATTTTCTTTTTATATTTCTATTTTGTGCATGCGCACTCGTTCTCAAGCCCGTAAACGTCGACAACAACAAGTCCGACAAACTTCTGTTGAATCACCAAATCTTAAGAAACCAAATCCTCCCATAGTTACGATGGAAGATAATCGTACTATGCCGCAATTGCTCGAAGTACCCACCGAGGGTTACGAGGATGCAATCGTTGTACCCGAAATTACCGCGAACAACTTTGAGATCAAGCGTGGTCTACTTAATCTTGTTCAAAACAAGCAATTTTTTGGACATGAGTACGTCGGTTAAGCTTATGCTTTTCCCATTTTCCCTTGAGGGGGCAGCCCAGATTTGGCTTGACAAAGAACCCCCTCAATCGATTCTTACATGGGATGATCTTGTGTCGAAATTCA
>BQNB010111896.1:3248-22256 GCA_026074375.1 Tanacetum coccineum | reverse complement strand
TTAGAATCTTCAAAATCTTCTATCTTTTGAAGAATTCCATCTTTACGTTTAAGTCCTTCTTGTTTCATTCTTTTATTATTTTGTCTCATCAAATCAATAATTCCCAACAATCTTCTCCTATTTGATGATGACAAAACAAACAAAGTCATGTACGAACTTTATCATAAAGCTAAAGCTTCCCCTAAAGTTGAGATGTAATCATCTCCCTGAATGAAACTAAACTTCCCCTTAAGTAGATTTCTTTTTTACCATGCCACACCAAGGATCTATAAGTTTGAGTCTAGAGCCAAGAGATCATCAATTAATCTCATTAGGACACTATTCCAGTATACTTGTCTTTCACACACTGTGAAAACAAGGATGATCTTAAGAGTCCTACGCATTATCCTTGTGGTATTGCCAGAACATCTGAGTGACACGCAAGTATCACAATGAAGATGAAAATCCTGCTAGAGCCAACATCAAACAAGCTCTTGGTAGGTGACTTATGAGATTTTATATGGATCAAACTTGTGACACTGGATATCGATTCGGTCTAGTTTATGAATTAACCGTTGATGAATTTTGATAAAAGCTTTAAACTCTCAAGGTGTTACAAAAACACTTTATAAGTGACACTTCGATTGATTTTTAAATTAATTTTCTCTTTAATCGGTGAGATAGTAACTCACTGATTCACTCTTATTGTGTTGTCTGCTTTGAGACGTTCTGATAAAGAGAACAAGCAAGTAAGGTAATTCTGATGTTCACACATTAGAAGATCCTATACTTCAGCTGGAAATCCTATCAAGGAGATTCTTCTTAAATTCAATCTACCTGATCACAGGTCGATCCTCACGGATCCGGAGGTTAATCCAACCAAACTAGGGCGAATGACAAAGCCATATTCGTCCACAAGCTTTATTGCTAACTGTTTTATTACATGATCATATAAATATGGAGATGGAGATACCTCATTCCAGCAAAGTCAAGTTCATAACCACATGCTCATACTCGACCGACACATCTAAAGACATCATGAAAGCTCACATATATGTTTCAAAGCTTCTGCAACTTTGATATCACACGTCCTTCTTAAAATGACCAAGTATTAAAGTTAAAAGAACTTCAAGAACAAATAATATTCAAGCTTTCATGATCCAGAAAGGTATAAGCATGTCGGTCCGAAAGTCACAAGTGCACAAGATGGCGAAAGATCACAAGATAATGATTAGAGATTGCATTTGGTTAATGATCTCAAGAAAGCTCAAGATCACATAAAGACAAGCATAATGGAACAAGCTCACGTTCAAAGATCAAAGACCACTACATCAAAGTACAAGATATCAAATGAAGAATCAAAGACTACGAGCTGGAACACAAGATCAATCAGAAGATTGCTGAGCTTAAGTTAGTATTTTCTATGATGACATCCCTTAGGGGAGATTGTTAGATATAATAAAAAGACTCGATCACCCCGTGTATTTTACAGTTCATCGTAGCTCGTAGTTTAATGTTAATCGTATGACATACGGTATTGGGCCGGGTAATAAACCCACACGTGTAAGCCCATACCAAGGCCTATAGACCGGTTTTTGTAAGAACTATATAAGCCTCTTCCATCCCATGGAAGAGGTGGTTGGTCATTTCATAATACATGTTTCACTTTCTCTCACTAGAACTTTCCTCTCTAGTTTCTTTCTCTCTCTAGAATCGGCTAACCCATCTTTCTACCATTGTGTTATAATTTCCAATATCCTACAATTTATCATTCAAAAGTACAATTGTTTAGTGAAATAAACTACAAAAAGTTTTTGAAATATAAGACCGACACGAAACCGACAACCTAAACGTTGCATTTTATATAACCACGCCTATTGGAATCAACCCGAAAACACTCAATCCTTCATGTTTTTTATCAATGTCGGAATATTTATGTGTTTGTGTGTGTTGGTGATCGGATGAGACACAGAGGAGAGAAAGAGAGAAAAGAATTTTTGTTGGTGTATGTGTTTTGAAATAAGAAAATGGGACAAAAATGAGTAGATATGCATGTCCTCCTTTAGACCAAAGCCCTAAAAAATGCCTCATTATCCCCTAAGGGTTTCGAAATCCGGTTGGCATCCTAGGGGTATCCTAGGTGCCTTTGTAACTTGTCGGGTTCACTAACGCTCCCTAATCATGATTTAAAATGTGACCTGAATTTTCTAGTATTTTAATTTGATGTAAAAATACTTTTACATGAAGTTAGAATATTCACACGACATGTTTCATAGTTAGATTGCTTTGAATTAAGTATTGAATATTTACGGACGTGCCAAAATGCGTTGTTTGACATTCTGAGCCGTTTGCGGGACAACCTCCCGGACAGTGATCAAATAAGATTGTAAACCTCTGAGAAAGTTTAATATATGAAATAAAAAGATTATTAAACCAAGTAGAAAATGTAGATTGACTACACGTCAACATGGGAAGCCTATTTATAATAGAAATTGCTGTATTTCATACAAATTTACAATGACTACGTACTAGACTAAAGACTACTGCATGGAATGGGTTTAGTAGCACTATGGCATCTGCAATTATCTGTTTAGCTACAAACCAGAAGTTCAACTTTTCAAAATACATTTTTGAAAGTATGGTGAAGAACTTTGATAATGTGAGCAAATTTTTGATGTATCCAAGGTTTATACAAGTCTTTTTTGATAAACAACTTGAAGGGATGCCTACTCACAACAAAATATATATTGCACCCCCACAAACTAAGAAGATATTTAGGAATATGAGAAGAGTAGGGAAATGTTTCTCGGGAAGGGAATCACCATTAGTCCAAACAATGGTGGTACAAGATCAAGCAAAAATGGGTGAAGGTTCAGCAAATCCCACTGATCCTCATTATACACCCACTTTTATTCAACTATCAACACCTCAACCTCAAAAGAAACAAAAACCTAGGAAGCCAAAGAGAAAGGACACTCAGATACCTCAGTTTATCCTACTGAAAATGTAGCAGATAAGGCTACCTATAAGGAGTTGGATGACAGTTTGATGAGGGCTGTCACTACTTCTTCTAGCTTAGAAGCAGATCCGGACAGTGGTAACATAGCTAAGACCCAATCCAAGGCAACACCTAATGAATCTAGTTCCCTAGTAACTACTTTAGGTGGTGGTCTTAGGCGCTAAGAAACCGTGGGGATACTATTTCTCAAAATAGGTTTGAGAATGTATCTAAACATTCCAATGATCCACTACTCGCAAGAGGTAACACACTTTGAAGTGGTGAGGATAGTCTGAAACTTAATGAATTTATAAAATTATGTACTAATTTACAAACAAGAGTTCTTGATTTAGAAAAAATAAAGACCACACAAGCTGAAGAGTTGTTAGTTTTAAGAGGAGGGTCAAGAAGCTTGAACAGAAAAAGAGGTCAAGAACTCATAGGCTTAAAAGGTTATACAAAGTTGGTCTTACAGCTAGGGTAAAATCCTCTAGATATGAAGAAAGTTTAGGTGAGGATGCATCCAAATAGGGGAGGATAAATGCTATTGATGCTGATGAAGACATTACCCTGGTTAATGATCAAGATGATGCTGATATGTTTGATGTGAATACTTTGACTGGTGATGAGGTGTTAGCAGAAGAAGAATTTGCTACTAAAGATGTAAATTTGACTGTTGATGAAGTTACTTTGGCTCAAGTACTTACTGCTTTGAATAGTGTAAAACCCAAAGTAAAAGCCAATGTTGTAGAAGAGCCAAGTGTACTAGTTAGTGCTGCCAGTACAAAGGTTAGTGCTGCTACAACTACAACAACTGCTATAATTCCAACTCCAAGGAAAGGAATTGTCATTACTAAGTTGGGTACATCTACAACAACAACAACAATTTCCTTACAACCATCATAGGCAAAAGTTCAGGACAAAGGCAAAGGAATTATGGTAGAACCTGAGAAGCCTTTGAAAAAGAAAGATCAAATAAGTTTTGATGAACAAGAAGCTATCAGATTACAAGATGAGTTTGATGAAGAAGAGAGACTTGCAAGGGAGAAAGATGAAGCCAGTATAGCCTTGACTGAAGAATGAGATGATATTCAGGCTAAGGTTGATGCTGATTACCAGTTGGCTCAAAGACTGCAAGCTAAAGAACAAGAGCAGTTCACTACTGAACAAAAAGCCACATTGTTTAAAGAACTCTTAGAGCAAAGAAGAAAGCACTTTGTAGCTAAAAGAGTAGAAGAGAAGAGGAATAAACCACCAACCAAAACTCAACAAAAGAAGACCATGATTACCTACCTTAAGAACATAGATGGTTAGAAGCACAAAGACTTGAAATCTAAAGACTTTGATTCTATTAAAGAATTGTTTTACAAAGCTTTCAAAAGGGTGAACATATTTGTGGATTATAGAATAGACTTGGTGGAAGGTAGTTCAAAGAGAGTAGGAGATGAGCTAGAACAAGAGTTCACTAAAAAGTAAAAGGTTGATGATGTTCAAGAAACAGCTAAAGTGGATGATGATCAAGAAGCAGCTAAGATTAAAGAGCTCATGGAAATTATTCCTGATGAAGAGGAAGTAGCAATTGATGCTATTCCTTTGGCTACTAAGCCTCCAACCATTATTGACTAGAAGATTCATAAAGAAGGAAAGAAAAACTATTACCAGATCATCAGAGCTGATGGAAGTTTAAAGATGTACGTAGTCTTCAGTCATATGCTCAAAATCTTTGACAGAGAAGATTTTGAAAATCTATGGAAATTGGTAAAAGCTAAATATGGATCAACAAAACCAGTGGAGTACTTAAATTTGATTGTATGGGGAGATTTAAAGACAATGTTTAAACCACATGTTGAAGACAGAGTCTAGAGGAATCAACAGGATTACAGAGTGTTGGATTGGAAACTATATGACTCCTATGGAGTTCATTCCTTAAGGATGCAACATATGCACATTGACATACTGGTAGAAAAGAGATATCCCCTTACACCTGCTACAATTACTAATATGTTAAACAAGAAGCTTCAATGTGATCATTTCAGTAAAATGGCATATCAGCTTCTTAAACTTCTCACAAAAAAGCTTAAGAATCAATGAAGTGTTTGGAAGCATCCTCCTGGTGATTAATGAAGCTTTCAATGAAGAAACTTGATGATTTTGGAGATAAATATCAAGTTTAAGGGAGGATTGTTAGGATTAAAAGCTTCTTGATGCTGTTTGGAATTACTACTGTTCTTATTGATGTTAATGCTGCTCAGTCAAAGTTAGTGCTGCTTGAGAATTTCAATGAAAATTATTCTAAGCGTTTAAGACTGCTGGTGAAGTTACAACTGTCAATACAAAGTTACTACTGCTAGAGGAAGTTACTACTACTAGAGGAAGTTACTACTGCTAGTGGAAGTTAAGACTGCTAGTACAAAAGTTACTACTGTTAGTACAAAGTTAATGCTGCCAGTGAAGAAGTTAGTACTGCTGAGTTAGTTAGTACTGCTTATGTGATTTGTATGAGATATTTTGGTAAAAGATATGTATAAGTTATTTATTTAGAAAATTATGATTACTTAGGAAAGTATTTGTTAGCCTCAAAATATTTTGAGTCGAACAATGGAAGTTCGTTCATTAATTATATTAGGTCTCGGTCATTAATTAATATACATTGTAATAGGCTAGACGGGTAAACGGGCTCTTACATGTAAGCTAACCGGTCACGTGTATCGGGCGAAAGCCCAAGTAAACCCTAGCCCGGCCCGTAGAAATACTAAAAGCAATTTAGCCTTTTAGTCTAGGTATAAATACCACTCTCCATGGATAGAGAGTGGGGTTGGTCATTTGTAACATTTCATTTTGCAAGTAAACTCTCCCAATTTTTTTCACTTTCTCTCTCTTATTTCTCTCTCTACATTTCTCATCATCTCCCAATCTTAATTTCTTGTTCATATTATGAAGTGAAGTGTTTTCTTAATGACTTGTAATCACTCTCAGATTGCAACTCAGACCCAATCGACAAAGGAGAGTGTACGCATAAGTGCGCTTATCCTTAGCGTTAGAAGAAAAGTCTTCTAACATTTGGTTTTTCAAAAAGATAAACACAATTTTTCAAGAATTTCTCACTGACGATTCAAAATCTTTCAAAATTGTGTGTTCAACACTCCAGTCCTCATACTGTTTTACAAGACAATTATTCTACATTTGGTGTCATTTTTTTTAAATGAGTCAATGTTTGAAGGGGAGTTTTTCTGAAAAACAATGTTTTAATGATTGTTGGATACATCATAACATGACAACTCTTATGTATTCAACACATTATAAAACGTCGTAATAACATTTACGGAATAATAATTACTATTAAATAGATTGATTGTTATAAGATGATTAGGTGGTTGAGCACAAATTTTCAAGAATTCTTCGATGACAATTAATAATCTTTCAAAATTGTGTGCTCAACAATGCTAACCCTCAATTTTATATTCATTTTACAACTTGGTATCATTGTTTTTGATGTCAAACATATGTAAAATTAGGGCTGTAAACGAACTGAACGTTCAGCGAACCGTTCGCAGATCGTTCGGCGGGAAACTCGTTTATGTTCGTTTATGTGAATGGTACATTATATGAGTAATGTACTTTGTAATAATGATATTAAGATATTGACTTGACATGTTATGATGTTTACTTGACATATATGAAGATAGGATTGCCATAGGTAGGTTGCGTGAGCTTGTCTACTTTAGTTATGCAAGTTATATTGTAATCATTAAGATATTAGCAATGCAAGTAATGTAATAAAGCGAAAAATTTCCCCGTATAATTTTGATCATAGTAAAATAGGTTGATTTTGCATTTGATGAAAATTCTGGGTTGTTATACAAGTGTATGTGGATGATATCATTTTTGGTTCAACAAAGAAGGAGCTGTGCAATGCATTTGAGAAGTTGATGCATGAGATATTTCAGATGAGTTCTATGGGAGAACTTACATTCTTTTTGGGATTACAACTGTAGCAGAAGAAGGATGACATATTTATTAGTCAAGATAAAAATGTTGGTGAAATTCTAAAGAAATTTGGGTTTACAAAAGTCAAGACTACAAGCACAACAATGGAAACTCAAAAGCCTTTGCTCAAAGATAAAGATGGTGAAGAAGTGGATGTTTATATGTATAGGTCAATGACTCGTTTCAATTGGATTATCTTACATCTTCAAGACCTGACATCATGTTTGCAGTGTGTGCCTGTGCTAGATACCAAGTCATTCCAAAGGTTTCACATCTTCATGTTGTGAAAAGGATTTTTAGGTACTTAAAAGGTCAACCAAAATTGGGCCTTTGGTATCCAAAAAAGTCTCCTTTTGATTTGGTAGCATACACTGATAGTGATTATGCTAGATCAAGCTTGGATAGGAAGTCTACAACAAGATGTTGTTAATTCCTTAGAGATAGATTAATATCATGGCAATGCAAGAAACAGACAGTGGTTGCAAATTCCACAACAAAAACTGAGTATATGGCTGCTTCAAGTTGCTGTGGACAAGTGCTTTGGATTCAGAATCAACTACTTGATTATGGGTACAATTTTATGCATACCATGATCTTTATTGACAATAACAGTACTATTTGCATAATTAAAAATCATATTTTTCATTCAAAACCAAAGCATATAAAGATTAGAGATCATTTTATTAGGGATTGCAATGAAAAGAAGTTGATTCAAATGGTCAAAATCCATACTGACAAGAATGTAGCAAATTTACTTACAAAAGCTTTTGATGTAAGTAGATTTCAATATTTGATTGCTAGCATTGGAATGCTAAATCCTTAAAATCTTTTATCTATTTATGTTTTTGTATAGTTTGTATGAATTAGTACTGTTATTCATGTCATTAAAAGTTTCTGTTGTTAAGTATAATTAGTGCTGCTAGTTATACTTAATACTGTTGAGTTTCTACTGTTAGTTATACTTAATACTGTTAGGTATAACTAATACTGTGATTATTGTGAAAATTGCTATGGATTATGTTTTCTTGGTTTTTGGACTAACATTTTGCAGAAAAAGCAAAGAAAAGTGTTAGATTGATGATGGAAAAGCTGATTATTAGAGAAAATAGACAGAGAGTTTTGGTGAGAAAAAAATTGAGAGAATTGGTGAGAATAAAAACAGAAAGAGAGCTGTGTGGAATAAAAACAGACAGAGTGATTTGGTGTGTAAAAGAATGAAGAGAAGTGGTAAGTTGAAAAACAGAAAGAGAGTTGAATATATTAAAATCAACCTAAGAGTGTTTGGTAATGAAATGATTTATGCTGGTGACCTCAAAGTAAATTGCTGCTCTGAGGCATAAACTTTAATACTGGCAAGGTAAAAAGGTTAATGTATGTTACGCATAAACGTTACTACGCAGGGAAGCGTTAATGCTGCTACGGTATAAAACGACACTGCTGGTGAAAGTTAATGCTGCTAGGCATAAAACCTTACTACTGCGTGAAAATTAATGCTGATAGGCATAACTTACTAACTGCTGGGCGAAAGGTTAAAGCTGTTGAGGGTATTTTCATAAATAACTTTGATTAAGGGTTTTTCAATCAATCATTTTGTCGATTCAATTCCACTCATATACTTTCTATCACAAACCCTACACAATTTTATCATCATCATTAAAACCCAACATAATGTAGATCTTAAAGTTTGCAGATACTCAACAATTTGGTCGTGTTTTTGTCTAAACCCACAAAAAAAGAAAGTGAAGGGTTTGAGTAAATAATGGATTTTCCTTAATGTAGTATCCTAATTAGATCTGCACTACCAATCAATCCACTATATACAATTTCATGCATAGAACAGTTCTGGTCTACTGTCAAGCCAAAACTTGTCCAATAGGGGTGAAGTAAGTTGTATTAATGATTACATGCCCTAGTGAAGAACAGTAGATAATCATAACAGAAATCACTATAAGAAGAGATTCTTACAACTAGAACGATGCTGTAAGGTGTTGACAGTCAAAGCCCAATACCGTACCATCTTTGAACAGCTTAACACAGATGGGGTATCCAGAAAAATTCACATAAGCTTACTTTCTAAATAAGGCGAATCTCTTTATCTACATAATGGAAACTTGTCTCAATCAAACAATTTTATTACAAAGCCTAAGTTATCTAAGACTACTGCATGGAATGAGTTTAGTGAGAACACTATGGCATCAGCAATTAATCTGTTTAGCTACATAACCAGAAGTTTAAGCTTTTTCCAAATACATATTTTGAAATAATGGTGAAGAAGCATGCTAATGTGTTTAAATTTTAATGTATCTAGAGGTTAATACAAGTTATTTTGGAATAATACAACTTGAAGGGATTCCTAACTCACCCACAAAATAAATATTTCACCCTCTCACACTAAGAAAGATAATTTAAATAAGAGAAGGGTAGGAAAGTTTTTTCATGAGAAGGAATACACCATTAATTCCAAACAATATGGTACAAGATCAAGCAGAAATGGGTGAAGGTTCAGCAAATCCCACTGAATCCCCATCACACACCAAAGCCCGCTGATTATTCAACCATCAACCACCTCAACCTCAAAATAACAAAACCTAGGAAGCCAAAGAGAAAGCAAACTCAGATAACCTCAGTCAAGGTTCCGAACTATGAACATGTAGCAGATGAGGCTGTCTATAAGGAGTTGGATGATAGTTTGGTGAGGGCTGCCACCAACTGCTTCTAGCTTTAGAAGCAGAGCAGGACAGTGGTAACATAGCTAAGACCCAATCCAAGGCAACACTAATGAATCTAGTTCCCTAGGAACTACTTTAGGTGGTGGTCCTAGGCGCCAAGAAACCATGGGGGATACTATGCTAACCAAACTAAGTTTGAGAATAAATCTAAGACATTCCAATAACCCCTGCTAGGCAAGAAGGTAACACACATTTCGAAGTGGTAAGGATAGTCTGAAACTTAATAAATTGATGGAATTATGTACCAATTTACAAACAAGAGTTCTTGATTTGGAAAAGACAAAGACCACACAAGCTGAAGAGATTGTTAGTTTAAAGAGGAGGGTCAAGAAGCTTGAACAGAAAAAGAGGTCAAGAACTCATAGGCTTAAAAGGTTATACAAAGTTGGTCTTACAGCTAGGGTAGAATCCTCTGGAGATGAAGAAAGTTTGGGTGAGGATGCATCCAAACAGGGGAGGATAAATGCTATTGATGCTGATGAAGACATTACCCTGGTTAATGATCAAGATGATGCTGATATGTTTGATGTGAATACTTTGACTGGTGATGAGGTGTTAGCAGAACAAGAAGTTGCTACTAAAGATGTAAATTTGACTGTTGATGAAGTTACTTTGGCACTTGCTGCTTTGAAAAGTGTAAAATCCAAGGTAAAAGGGGATGTTGTAGAAGAGCCAAGTATACCAGTTAGTGCTGCCAGTACAAAGGTTAGTGCTGCTACAACTACAACAACTGCTACAATTCCAACTCCAAGGAAAGGAATTGTCATTATTGAGCTAGGTACATCTACAACAACAACAATTTCCTTACAACCATCCACAGAAAAAGTTTAGGACAAAGGCAAAGGAATTATGGTAGAACCTGAGAAGCCTTTGAAGAAGAAAGATCAAATCAGTTTTGATGAACAAGAAGCTATCAGATTACAAGCTGAGTTTTTGTATATACACCCGACTTGTATTGACTTTCTCACTTTGAGATAATTGATATTGAATAGGTGGCAGTCTGCTCCATCCTCCGATTACTAAAACCAAAACGCACTAATCGAGTTTAGAGCCAAGAGATCATAAATAAATCTCATTAGGACACATTCCATTACTAACACTTGTTGAACATCAATAAGTTCACAAGCTGTTAACAAGAGTCCTACGCATTATCCTTGAGATTTTGCCAGAACATCCGAGTGATACTTAAGGTATTCACAGTGAAGATGGAAATCCTGCTTGAGCCAGCATCAAACAAGCTCTTGGTAGGTGACTTGCGAGATTCTATATGAATCAAACTTGTGTCAACTGGAAAGAAACGATGGTGCGATTCAATGTGAATCAAACTTGTTCCAGGAAATGAATTGACGGCTTAATCAGAAAGATAGTAACTATCTGATTCACTCTTACCGTGTTGTCTGCTTTGAGACGTTCCGGTAATGAGAACTAGCAAGCATGGTAAATCTAATACATCTGTGTTAGAAGATCCTACGCTTTGAGCTGGAAACCCTGTCAAGGAGATTCTTTGAATCTACCTGATCACAGGTACAGTATTTATACTGTAAAACGGTCCTACGGAACCGAAGGTTAATCTAACCAAATCCAGACGAATGACAAAGCCATATTCGTCCACACGCTTTATTGCTAACTGTTTTATTTCAGGATACATAAAGATGGAGATGGTGATGCCTCATTCTAGCTGAAGTCGGATTCATTACCACATGCTCATGCTCAAACTACAAAGACATACTATAAGCATCAAGATTCAAGAATCAAGAAAGCTCAAGTATTAAAGACAAAGACTTCCGCAAACTCTGATAAACAAGATCTTCCTTTAAGATATCAAGTCTATCAAGGGAGATTGTTAGCAAGCTTTCAAGATGATGCAAAGTATGAGCATGTTGGTCAAGACACAAGATCGCAAGGTGGCAAAGACGATCAAGACTGAAGGATAAAGATTTAAAGATCTCAGACGTAAAGACGAAGTCAAAAGACAATGACAAAGGCTCAAGATCAAAGATCACACAGCATGAAGGAACAAGACTACAACATAATAAAGACCAAAGACTCAAGAACTTAAAGACAAAGCAATCTCAACAAGTCTAAGGAAGCAAGATTATGGACTTTCTAGTGCCACAATGAACTCACTTCGGGGGAGATTGTTAGCCTCAAAATATTTTGAGTCGAACAATGGAAGTTCATTATATTAGGTCTCGGTCATTAATTAATATACGTTGTAATAGGCTAGACGGGTAAACGGGCTCTTATATGTAAGCTAACCGATTACGTGTATCAGGCGAAAGCCCAAGTAATCCCAAGCCCGACCCGTAAAATTACTAAAGGCATAAAAGCCTTTTAGTTTGGATACATATACACCTCCTCAAGGAAAGTGAGGGGGGTTGGTCATTCGTAACATTTCATTTTGCAAGTAAACTCTCCTATTTTTTCACTTTCTCTCTCTGATTTCTCTCTCTACATTTCTTCTCATCTCCTAAGCTTAATTTCTTGTTCTTATTATGTAGTGGAAGTAATTTTGAGGTTTCTTACAGTATTGTAAGCCGTTTAGGACTCCTTGGTGTATAAAAGGAGGTCCTAGGGCATAGAGATGCGTGTATCAAAACCAAACGAGTCATTCATAGAATTATCATAGCTTCAAGGTCTTTGTAACCCTAATACTTTAAGAGTATTCATATTATTTGCTTAATAATATTGGAGCCTTTATGTTTTGTAGAATTATATATTCATTGTGTTTTACTATTCCATTGAAAATTCTTCTTATTAAAGATTAGATTCCGCATAATCTTTAATACATTCACACAAAGTTTCTACTATAGCTGTGTTAGATTTATCTAATATAACTAAACCTTAAACAAGCTTAAAGAATTTGATCTATAGAAGTGTTGAAGTGGGACCAAAGTTAATTATGACATGATTAACTAGCGACAAACCTAGAGTCTAGGGAGAAGATCCACCTAACTTTGGAATGATATACCACCAACGAATTAATACAATCATTGCACGCATAGACATTCAAGGCATATTATTAGATTAAACTGGCTAATACGTTTTCCTCAGATTTGACTGCTTCCCAATCTTTCGGTAATCACTTGTGTGCGTTATTTGTGATTACCTTAGGATAGTTAGAACCAAAACTTGTGCCAGCCTCTCAGGCTGAAACCCCCTTTCTTGCGTTAGTTTAGGATTAATTAGATTTAATTAGGATAATTAGACCAGCTTAGTATTATCCCTAGATAAATAAAATACCAGTAGAATTAAGAGTTAACTTCCACTCCAAGTGTTCGACACCCTACTTACCACGAAACTCCATCCGACCGGGTACACTGCCCGTTAGAATGTTGTTATTTTGTATAGTCGGCATAAAATAAATAGTAAAACTTGATAACAAAAATAACACCTACACGATGACACATCAAGTTTTTGGCGCCACTACCAGGGAGTGCGATTGTTTAATTTCTTGTTTTTATTGGTATTTTTAGTATAAACTTAGTTTTGTTTTTCTACTGTGTGTTATTATTTATTGAATACAGCGTATCCATTTTCTTTGAATATAGCGTATTCAACATCAAACATCGATACGGCGTATCTAGTTTACTGAATACGATGTATCGACTGTCTGATACAGTAGCAGTTTTAGTTAGCTTTCTAGTTTAGTTTCTAGAATAGTTTTACTTCGAGTTGTGTCTTTTTTTCAGGTACCGTTTTTGGGTTCCCTCCTTACCCATTCAATTACCCTACAAGGAGGATGACTATTGAAGAAATGTTGGATAAATTCATTGATGAAGGTAAACATAAACATGAAGATATGGATATATTCATTATAGAATTTAGAACTACCAACGAGATTTTGCTAAAACACGAAGCAACTTATTGAGTGAGCTGAAAATAAAGGTAAACGAATTGTCAAAGGTTGTGAGTAGTTTTTTCAATCGTGTTTTAGATTATAATGTGAATGTTAAAGAAGGTTAATGATTAGATATTAGAAAAAGACTCGGTCACCCCGTGTATTTTACTGTTTATTATAGCTCGTAGTTTAATAGTTAATCGTATGACTTTCGGTATTAAGCCGGGTACTAATACCCGGTATATTGTAAGAACTATAAAAGCCTCTTCCAACTTTGGAAGAGGCAAGCTAGTCATTTATTTCATTTACACTTTAACACATACACTCTCTCTCTAGAAAATATCTCTCTATGTGTTTCTCTCTCTAGAAACTAGCCAAATCCAAGAATCATAATCCGGGCCGTGAAAGATGATATCCTACAATTGGTATCAGAGCTATGTGGTGATATCGTGAGCTTGTGTGCGTTCTAATCTTGATTAAATCGTGTTCTTTAGTTGCATTTTTGGATTTTTTTTGGTTCGAAAATCAAATTAATTGTTGTGCTTGTGATGTGTTTATTGTTATGTTTTAAGCAAGATCTAGGCATAAGGTAACTAGTTGTGCAAGAAAAATCAAGGTTCAACGTCAAAAAGGGTGTGTTTTTGGTGATTTATTTGGAAAAATAAGTGTTTTGCTCAAAGTTATTCTTCTGTTTGAAGGAAGCAGAATATGCATGTTTGAAGAAAGCAGAATATGCAGGTTTGAATCAAGCGAAATATGACAGGTTGATTCCAAGCGAAATATGTATTCTAGCGGAAATTTGGCAATTGTCACAAGGAAATTATGACAGGTTGATTCCCTAGCGAGAAATATGACAGATTTTCAAGTGAAAATATGTTTGTTTTCATATATTGCGATTTTATTACTAGGTTCTTCAAGCGAAATATGTTGATTTTTGTTAAGAGATATATAGTCAACTAAAATTCTTAATTCTTCTACAGTTTTCTTACTTTATGTAAATCACGGAAAAGAATTTATTTCTACCAGCGTTTTTCAGTTAAGTTTGTAAAATCCCAGTGGAATAATTACTTTAATCACAACCTAAAACATAGCTTTAACACAAGTCTCATTATTCATGATTGATTCAAAGACTGATATCATTTCATAACAAATTCAAGAGTTTAAATATGTCGGAAGAAGATATCAAGTATGCTGGGGTTCCGATACAAGCCACCAATGCTTGACAAGAAACAGAGTTTGATTTGGCAAAACGCATTGTCTGTATTGTCTGGGTAAAGATAATGGAGAGAAAAACATATGAAATCGATTATGATGGGTCATTTAAAATGGAACGTTCCATACAAACTCTGCTGAAGAAACTCGAGGGTGAACTTAACTCCCCCAGGTCCAGAATGTGCTGAGTCTTTATGACCTTTCGTTTTGTGAAGAAAACGGAAAGGTATAAGCTAACATTCGTGCAATCGAATATCCTACTTCAACAGGGATACAAAAAGACCATCTACACACTCATTGCTACCACCTATACTGAAACCAAGACATTGGGAAACGAATGTGAAGATGATTCTGGAAGGTTTGGATGTTACAAAGGATGACCGGGAATCTCAGTTATACGATGAATTTGATACAATTCCATCAATCAAAGGAGAAGCCATTTCACGTACTTACTATGTTAGGTTTACGGATAGCTCATTAATGAATGAGAAACATCAAGATGACCATGCCCAGATGCAGCTTAACTCTAAGTTTGTGAAAACATGTTGCCACCTGAGTAGAGTAGATTCTAACTGAAGTCAAACTTTAACAGTAGGTTTTTTGAAAGAGTCTAACTTTGATAAGCTTTATGCCTTTTTGAAACATCATGAGGTACATGCTAGTCATGAGAATAGAATAAGAATGATTGATGGATAGGTTCATTCAAACACAACTAATTGATCCTATTAGCCACTACTGTCTAATTGGCTCAGTTTAGCCAGTATCCAACACAATCATCTATGTCTCCTCAATCTAAATGAACAATCTCTCTTACTAACAGTAGCAATTACTCTACCAGTAGGAACTACATACCTACCAGTAGGAACTAATAAATACAAATATACCTAACAAAGGCATTACTAGTTTGGTTATTTATCACTGACATACTTACCTTCTTTGCTTCTAATTTCCTCCGCTGCAAGAACTCTAATACTGATGGCACTTCTGAGCTACTTGCCAAAATTGCCTGCAATTATTGGAGATAAAATAAAAGCCATAGATTAAACACAACACAACAACCTGCCATCACAGAAAAACTAAAGCAATTTTTACTTTCTTTTTCTTTTATTTATATTTGAAGTGCTAAATAGGATTACAAATACATATTGGTACAACTAATAATCCAAACTGTTAAATAAAAATTCACATTGTATGAATAATACATATTGGTACAACTAATAATACATATTGGTACAGCTAATACATATTGGTACAACTAATACATGTTGCAGTAGTCAAGGAAAAAGGAGAAGGCAGTGTCAACACAACCAAAGAAAAAAGGTCTCGTTGCTACATATGCAAAAAACAAGGCCACGTGTTTTGGAAGTGTCCAAACAAGAAAAACTCAATCACCCTTGAAGCCCCAACTATTGATAACCAATCAAAGGAACCAACTATGGTGCGCAACGAGGAAAGTTTGAAATACCCTAAAAATGTTCATGTAAAAACTGACTATATGATCGAAGGTACAAATTTTTCAAATTAGGATAATATTTGGTATGTAAGTAGCGCATACAAGAAACATATGAGCCCAACCAAATCATTGTTCAAAAGATTGAAGAAAAGTTTCAATGTTAGGATTTATGTTTTCCTAACTTAGTACTGACAGTACAAATAGTTAGTGCTGATAGTTATAGTTAGTACCGACAGTACAAAGTGTAAGTACTGATCAAATAGTTAGTATTGTTAGTAGAAATTAGTTAGTACCGTTTATGAGATATGCATGAGATATTCTTGGAAAAGATATGTGTTATCTGTTAGCGATTTGTAAGCCTGTTAGGGTTATCCTTAATCTATAAAAGGATCCCCCTTGGCATAGTTAACAACAACCATACACGACCTCAAGAAATCTCATAGCAATATCATATCTCAAATAGTTAGTAATCTGTAATAGTTCAAAGCAGATTAATAGAAGTTACTATTTAGTTCTACATTGTTTTTCTTAGTACTTGTGTTAAGATTCCGCATTAACACATAGTATTCATAATCAGTGTTTCTACATAGTCAGTTGTATTTATACAGTTTGGCTATCATCCTTTATAGGCTGCAAAGATTTATTCGTTTAGGGACTCACATTCAAGGTTGAAGGAACACAACATGAAAGGAAAATTATTTTCTCTCATGGTATTAGAGAAGCAATGGTGGAGACAAGTGAGAAGAAAATAGTAATTCAATGTGTGTTGTATACACCAGAAATAACACTAAATGTGCTAAGTCTCGATCAGTTTGTGGCACAAGGATTTGTGGTCACATATGGGCACAACAAGTGTCAGATCTCCTATATGTTTGAAGAAGACAAGGAAGGGTGTGATGGTGAAACTGATTGTGCAACATCAAAAGAAGGAAACGGTTGTGATGTTGAAACAGAAAGTATGATTGCAAAACACAACAAGTATCTTAAAGAATACTTTGATTTAATAGATTCTAAAGACGCATGTCCACTAATCAAGGGTCTAGAAGAACTCAAATGGGAAAGAAATATAGTGCAAGATTACTTGGATAAAGATTATATACTAGGACCCTACTTGCCATACCACCACCACATCAGTTGATCTGCTAGTGATGGTGTATTCAAAAGGTAATTGACTATCAATAATTGCCGCCGGTGCAATTCCTAGAATCATATGGGACTTACTTTATTACAATAATATACTAGTAAGCATGTTTCATCCCATCTTTTGCCTCACATTTAGGGTCTTACCTCTAAAAACATTAAGTCGTCCAATCAAGAACTGTGATTATGTAACACTAACGTCTCACGAAAAAGTGTATAATCACCTTGGGATTACGATCTACATACGTCTCACGCATAGTAAAAAGCATCTACAAGTGTTTTTACGAATTGGATGGCAATAACTTATTTAAAAAAAGGATATTATATTTGTCGTGACAAATATGTACGAAGAAGCATGCATACATCTTCGTATTATAAATTTTAATAAAAAAACTTTACTCGGTTATCACATATTTTCTATACATCTAATGTATAAATAGTGTTACCTTTTAAAATTGACGATTCAACGTGTTTTCAAATATAAAGATTTATGCTTTAAAAAAAAATAACACTGTAGTGACATGTCATGGTTCACGGTAACTCCAATCGAACGCACAAAGAAGCGGAGAATCAGGTCAGCGCGAAGCATATTAAAAACCTGAATTCTTTAGGAAAATCCTCCTTAAACTTCTTTTATAGTTTGTTCTAGTGGATGAGCCGTACTTCTCATGAGTCCATAGCGTCTAGTTTTAATCATTTAAAAAAAACTTTAATTTGAAAACACATTATGAACTATAAATAGTCCATAATAAATCTGATTTCATAATAATTAGTCATGTTTATATTTATTTTCGAAAAACCCTTTTATTTTCTCATAAGTCCAATACTTAAAATAAAACAATATAAACATAAAACTAATATAATAATTAACAATTAACAATTAAGTCATGCAAATATTCATAATGATCCTAATTATCTAATAATTAAAACATGTATGTATCCATATAAGGCTCATTCGTCCTATAAACTCCGACCACATACATCGATATAATCGATTGCGTAAGCCTTATACAAATACATTCCACATAGCATATAAATTAACTTTTAGGCCCCATTAAGACATGCTAAGGTCTTCCCTAGCTTTTAAAGTCGTGGATCGAAACCACATAAATTTAATATTCTATGTTTTAGATCTTGATCATCATATTTGCATAATAATTTTAACAATTAACAAGATTAATATCATATATCGCCTCCATGATAAATTGCATGTATTTATCGTGGATGCCAAATTAACAATTAATCTACCATAAACCCGATCAATTTAATATTTAAACACATCAAGTTTTATTTATAAAATTACATACAACCTAGAAATCGTCTAATCAATTTTAATAACCAATAAAAATTGGATCTTGATGCATAAAGATCGAATCTTGATGCATAAAACGCCCAAAGGGCTTAAAAAATTAATCAAGAACCCTAATTTGTTTGTCCAATTTTATTCTTGTAATTACAAATTCATAACGATAGCTCGTGATGCCACTGTTGGGATTTTAGATCTAATTTAACAATTAAAACATATCACAAGTACGCGGCAGAAAGATCAAACACATATAGAACATATAATTAAGGGATTAAAGACATGTACCTTTTAGCAAGAAATGTTAGACTGCTTTTAGCAATAAACGTTACACCGTCTTCAATATACGTGTGTGTATAATACCAC
>BQNB010111895.1:3840-22256 GCA_026074375.1 Tanacetum coccineum | reverse complement strand
CTTCATAAGTACTGCCAACTAGATTCCGCATAGTTGACAGTATATCAGTGTTTCATTAAGGAATATCGATCCTACACTTTTACCCTAAGGTCTATTATATTTTATATGCCTGTTATGAATGTTTTAAGGATTTCACTAGTTTCATCCTTAGTGGCTAAAAAGAAAACCCAACTAAACCTACTAAAGTCATCTGTGACAACTAGGCAGTACATCTTTTTCTTTAAACTCTTTACAAATGTTGGGCCAAACAAATCCATGTGCAACATTTGTAATGGTTGGCTGATTGAACTGACAATTTTGGTCTTACAAGAGGCTCTGTGTTGCTTTCCCTTCTGACAAGCAACACAAGTTTGATTAATTTCAAAAAGTTTTGAAGGTAAACCTCTTACAAGGTTTCCCTTTACCAGTTTATTCATTGTTTTGAAATTTACATGTCCAAGCCTCTTATGCCAAAGATTAGATTCATCCGGTGTGGCTTTTGAAAAGAGACAAGTGAGACCTCCTTGAGGAACAACATTCTTTAAATCAAAACTGTACATGTTATCCTTTCTAGGAACTTTAAGCAAAACATGACTTTCATCAGTTAGCTTAAAGTCTGGAGACAGAACAATACATGCAGTATCAGTGAAAAGAACACTATTCTTCTTTTCACACATTTGTGAGACACTGAAAAGGTTAAACTTTAGTTCCTTTACAAAGTACACATCTTCAAAATTCAATTTACCAGTTCTTAATTTACCTTTCCCAGTAATTTTCCCTCCTTTGGAATTGCCTCCAAAGGCAATAAATCCTCCATTAATTTCTTCATAATTAGTAAGATATGATCTGTTTCCTGTCATGTGCCTAGAGCATCCACTGTCAATCACTCCTTTATCCTTCAAATCTTGTTGTGGATTGCCCTGCACATAATGATAAGAAAATTAGTTTCTTTTGGGGACCCAAGCCATTACTGACTTGGATCTGCCTTGTGCATCAATATAGTCAAATTTTTTAAAAGACATTGATGCACCATTGTTTCTGGAGACATGGTCTAAAAATTTGTGCTTTGGTTTCTAGACCCAACATGTTGAGGCCTTTACAGGATTTCCCTTGTTTCCCTTAACAGCACTAAATACTGCTTTTGGCCTAGCAGTATTAACCCTTGTACCTTTAACAGTATTTAATTTTTCATTGAAATTATTGTTATTAGTTGCTATTAATTTGTTAAAAGACCTTCTCACAGTTGAATATGCATTATTAAAAATATTTTTCACAGGTATTGCATTATTCACTATGGATCTTGGTTGAACAGTATTAACTAGTTTAGCAGTATTATGTAAAATTGGGTCAGACCTAGTTAAGATTATTCTTGGAATCATGTTCCTTTTTGGACTGGGGTGAGTTAATTTAGAGAAATTCTATTTGTTCACCCTTTGAACATTAGTCCAAACTGGTTTTGCAAATCTTCCATTATACAACCAGTTATTGTAACTCCATCTCAAATGATCAAAACTACCACATATGTGACAAGCTTTATTGATAATCTCAAAATCACTTCCTAATCTTTGAGACATCTTTTGGTTCCAGTTCTTTTTGTTCCCTCTAGGACTAGGTGTGTTTTGCCTATTTTTATTAACTAATGTTTTCCTAGGAGATTTTATTTGCTTAGTAGAATTAACAAAGTTTATCTTAACAAAACTAGGTTTATTAAACATCTTAACTGTTTTAACCTTAGGCACATCTTCTTCATCACTATCAGATACCCAATCCTCAATAATTAGAGTATCATTTTCTTTCCTAACTTCTTTAGGTTCATTAGTCTCAACAATAGGCTTTTCAACTACAGACTCACTAACAGACTCATTCACATCAACAAAATCATCTAGACTAGGATAAACTAAATCAGGTTTTGGTGGCATAAAATTCCTAGTATAAGGAGGTGGGACAGCATTATACCCTAATCCTGTTTTACACTTATCCATTATCTGAATGTCTAGAAGTTTACTTAGGCTTTTTGATGAATTCTTAAAATTTTGTATTGTAAGTGGAACCTCGTCTTTTTCTTTTGTAGCCAACTCTAACTTCCTTTGAAGCTCTTTAATATCTAAATCACTTAAATAGATTTCACTTTTTAAGAGTTTTATATCTTCCTCATACACAGACTCATTTTTCTTAAAGACTAACAGTCTAGCTTCTACAGATTCTAAACCAGTTTTATAAGAGACTACACTTATCCTAGTTGTTCTTAAGTCTTTAACTAATTATTCATTTTGTTCTTTTTGATCTTTTACACGTTCTAAACAAGATGAACAACAATTTGAGTCATTAGATACCTTAGAATTTGTTGAAGAACTTAAACTTGTTGAAGAATAAGCCATGAGATCAAAATTGGTTGGACCTTCTTCTGCTTGGTCACTCCAATCATAACCAAAGCCATCACACTGAGACATTAAGGCATTTCAAGTAGTTTCCTCAACTAGCACAGTCCTTCTGGTAGGCTTCATGTTCTTGCTGTCTTGATTCCTAGGTGATCTACACTCCGTAGCAAAGTGTCCTAACTTGTGGCAGTTGAAACACTCCACCTTGGACTTGTAAAACCTAATTATTTCTTTGTTGACCATGTCCAGCTTCCTTCCAGTATTTTTTAGGAATCTCCCTGCCCTCATAGTCAGCATAATAATGTTCCATCTCAAATCTATTTCCTCAAGATCATCAGGATGGATTTGTTGCAGATCTTCATTATCAAGCTGTGGAATACTTGGTTGGCTTGCAAAGAAGGAATAAATCACAACATCACTCAAGTTTTCAACAGTTGTTGAGCTATCAGAAGTACCGTGAGTGCTAGCAGTATTAACAACCTGAGCAGTATTAACAGCTCTTGATGCACTATTAGTGCTGCTAGAGGACAGAAAGGCTACATTGTGTGAGTTTGTGGTTGAGCTAGATGTCCCTTTGACTTCTGATTCATAAGCCTTCAGGTTGTTGAAGAGGTTATCCAAACTCATTGTCTCAACCTCTGGTTTGTTCCTCCACACAATAGTATGCATAGTCCATTCTTGTGACAAACTTCTTAAGAACTTCTGATTGATGTCTTCTTGAGGGATAACTTCATCATGTATCTCTAGTTGACTGATTAGCTTTTGAAGCCGTTCATAGGTTTGTTCAATTAATTTTGTGCTGGATACAGCAAAATTTTCATATTGCTGCTTCAGAAGATTTTTTTGAGTTTTCTTTGTAGCAGTATTACCTCCAAGTTTGTTCTCAATAGCCTGTATTAGTGTCTTAGCATCCTTGTATGAGTTGAATTTTAATTGATGCTCATTAGGTAAGGCCATCAACAAAGTGCTTCTTGCCTTCAATTCTGATCTTCTTTGTACCTTCTCTTCAACACTTGTAGGAGGGATAACAATTTCCTTACCATCAACAATTTTTGTTACTATAGGTGCATTACCATTTTCTACAATCTCCCATGGAGTGTAATCAATGCACTGTAGGTACTGCTCCATCCTCATCTTCCAGAGATCATACTCACATGTTTGGAGTATGGGTAGCTTAATGGTTTGAGTAGATTGAGTATCAATTGCTTCTGAAAAAGTAGATCTTGTGTGTAGTAGAGTTTCTTCTTATTCAAATCTTCTTACAAGCTCTGATATCACTTGTTGATCCCAACTATAATAGATCTTGAACTCTTTAGTTTGTGTAAGGTTTAGTTGTATTGAATAAATCCAAGACAACTATGATAGAAACTTTGATTGTGAATATCAAAGACTATGCGGAATCTAGTCTATGATACTAAGAAGAATAACTAATAAAACAGTAACAAACAAGATTGTATAATACCAAACTTTAATCCTCAATATATTAATACGAACACTCTTGATAGTGTTTATACAAAACCTTAAAGCTATAAACGACTATGTAAATGAGATATGTGAGATGTATTCAACTACATGCCCTATGGTCTCCTTTTATACACCAAGGAGCCCTAATGGGCTTACAATACATTTTCTATTCATACATATCTTTTCCTAAAATATCTCATACATATCACTTTAGCAGTACTAAAACAGACTAACAGTACTAACTAAGTCTAACAACAAAAACTCTTCTAGCAGTAGTAACAGTTGTACTGGCAGTACTAATATTACTCTAACAGTAGTAATGACTTGGAACATTTTCTTTGATCTTGACCAGCAGCAGTAACTACACCTAGCAGTTGTAACTTGAAACAATAGTAGTAACAGTTAAGAATCCTTTTATTCCCAACAGTAGGAAAATCCAAAACCAATTAGGTTGTTCAATAGTGTCAATAAGAACGAACCATGGTAGAGAATTTAATAATGAAGTTCAATTTGGAGAGTTTTGTAATGACAATGGTATTACACATAACTTCTCGGCTCCACCCATTTCTCAATCAAATAGCGTGGTCAAAAGGAAGAATAGGACACTTCAAGAAATGAGTAGGACTATGTTGAACGAGCAATCGTTACCACAAAAGTTTTGGTGTAACGCCGTAGATACTTCAACATACATTCTCAACCGAATTCTAATTAGAGCCCTTCTAGGAAAAACACCTTATGAACTCTTGAGAGGTAGTAAACCTACTCTTGACTACTTTAGAGTGTTTGGAAGCAAGTGCTTCCTTTTAAACACCAAAGACTACCTTATCAAGTTTGACCCAAAGTCTTACGAATGTGTCTTTTTAGGTTACTCCCAAAATAGCAAAGCCTACATCATCCTTAATAAACACACTAAGAAAATTGAAGAATCACTTAAGGTGACATTCAATGAAACTTCTCCACCTTCTAAGACATCACCCTTCATGGGTGATGACTTGGATGAAGAAGAAGCCATTAGGGAAACCAAAAAGAAAAACCTAGAAAATGTTGTTTAGGATGAAACATTAGAAATTGACAAAATAGTTAATATTAAGGAATCTAGGAACCATCCTTTAGAAAATGTCATAGGAAACCTTAAACAATGAACCCTTAGGTCACAAGCCCAAAATCAAAGTAACTTCTTTTGTTTTATATCAACTACAGAACCTAAGAATGTGAATGAAACCTTAGGAGATGAAAGTCGGATAGTCGCCATGCAAGAAGAATTAAATCAATTCATTGCTAATGACGTTTAGGAGTTAGTGCCACAACCTAGGAATATGACAATCATAGGAACTAAGTGGGTATTTAGAAATTAGTTAGACGAGAACGGTGTTGTTTCTCGGAATAAGGGTAGGTTAGTTGCTCAAGGCTACAACCAACAAGAGGGCATCGATTATGATGAAACTTATGCCCCGGTTGCTAGACTTGAGTCTATTAGAATATTATTAGCTTATGTTTGTGTCTTAGATTTTAAACTATTCCAAATGGATGTAAAAAGTTCATTCCTAAACGGTTTTATCAATGAGGAGGTATACGTGGCATAACCTCCGGGATTCATTGATTTCGAAAACCAGATCATGTTTATAAATTAAAGAAAGATTTATATGGTCTTAAACAAGCACCCAAAGCTTGGTATGATAGATTAAAAGCTTTCCTTATTAAACATGACTATAAAATGGGAATGGTAGATAACACTCTTTTTACTAAGAAGAAAAGTTCAAATCTCATCATTGTTCAAATATATGTCGATTGGGAAAACATTAATTCGGTTCAACTGTCAAGACAATGTGTGAAAAATTTTGCCAAAATCATGCATGAAAAGGGTTTTCGAGATGTGAGCATTGGGTGAAACTTAACTCTCCTTGGATTACAAATTAAACAAATGGAAGATGGTATATTCTTTAATCAATCTATGTATATTAAAAAAATGCTTAAGAAATTTGATCTAGAAGATTCTAAACCAATGAAAACCCCTATGTCCTCCGATAATAAACCACAAAAGACAAGATATGTAGTCGATAATAGTACCAAGTATCAAGTATGAAAAGGTAGTTTATTTTATACCCAACGTCAAAGTAGGCCCGATATCATGTTTAGTGTCTGCCTTTGTGCCCGCTTCAAGAGGCTCCCAAAACCTCTCACCTTGAAGCGGTTAAGCGTATCTTCTGATACATTAAAGGCACTATCACTTAAGGATTATGGTATCCTAAGGGGAACCTGTAATAGAAACAATAGTATTATGTCCGACTCTGAACATTGCGGGATATATGTGGAACCGAAAGTGCACAAAGCGTATTATACGTTCGTGAGATGTTGTTTGACATCTTGGTTCTCGAAGAAACAAACCGCTCTTGCTATATCCACTACCGAAGCCGAATACGTAAGCGCCGGAAAGGCATGTCAACAAGCACTATAGATGAAACAAGCTCTCATCGACTACGGCGTACGACTCGACGACGTTCCCATCATGTGCGACAACAAAGGGGCGATTGACCTTAGCAAAACCCGGTGCAACATTCTCGTACCAAACACATAAAAATTCGTCACCACTTTCTTCGTGATAATGTCTAGAAAGGACATATCTCAATCGAAAAAGTGTCGTCCGTCAACAACATTGCCGACATTCTCACTAAACCACTTAAATGTGAATCATTTAACTATCTACGACTTGGTTTAGGAATGATGGAACACATTCCATAAATCATATTAGTCCGCTTCTCCTTCTTCTTTCTTAATTCTAGTCCATGTTTCATTTTGTGTCGTGACAACTTGAAACACTTCATCCGAAGTACTTTAAGTATTTTTAATTCGTGAAGTGCAAATTAAAATGTCACTTTTCTTTATAAAATTTTCGTCAAAAACTAAGTTCAAAACCCTTTGCTAAGGGCGGCCCCCATATAGGCGGCCCCCCAATATATTTGGGACCGGCAGGAGATATGGGACCGCCACCAGCAGATCCTGAATATGAATACTTAAACAAAAAATTTCAAAACAGAAAAATAAATACCCCCCTTATCTGCTGCACTCGACGAACACGACCCATTTCACCCAAAAACTTAAAATCAACCACTAAAACTTTAATTGAAGACCAAATCAACACTAATAATCATTCCTAACATCTTAAAGATCATCAATTGTAAGTTATTTCATCTATTTTCTTTCAATTTGAGTCTAGGGTTCATGATGAACACAAAAATTGAAATTGGGGATTTTTTATTTTTCTTTTAATTTTGTATAATTAAGACTACTAGGATACAATGTATAACTAGTATGCTTCCCGTAGATATAGGATTTGCATATATTAGTGAGTTTATTGAAAAATTGATTTTGAACCAAAACCCCTATTTTATTTTCAAATCACTCACACAGTCACGTTAGGAATATAATAAATTGCTGTTATGCATTGTTAATACAACCTAAAAACATTTTCAAACACATGCATAATGATCTCATTAACAAATTTTGAGATACATAATTCATATGTATTTTTCGACTTGTTTAGATGAGTAAAATCAAATTAAGGAGCGTTTGGGTTAACTCTTAGGATTTTATGTTTAAGTCGAGTTAATCGTTACACCACATTCATTACATTTAGGCACACACTAGACATATCTTCAAATAAAGAAACAGCACTAAAATCGTCATTTTCATTACTAGGTGAAATGACTTTGGAAGATGAATTGCGGTACATAAAATCATATGTTCCAACAATCTCAAATGAAAATAACATTCCTGATATCTTAAAACACGTCATTCAAAACCTAGAGTGTAGGTTAATTCATGAAGGTCGTCACGTATCTCCTGAATCCACTAAATATGATAATATTCAAACCATTTTTCAAACTGTCAATCTTCCAAAAATATATGAACTTCATGAAGGAATATGCCCAAGATTTCTACTTGAATTATACTCTTCAATAGAAATCACCAGAGACAATGATCTAAATATCTCTTTAACATTCTGGGCATTAAAAAGATCTTTCAAATTTTCACTTGAGTCATTTGCTTCTATTCTCTCCATTCCATGTAAAGGAGAATGTTCTTACTCTGAATAATCATCTTTAGAGTCTTTGATAATTAATCAAGAGTCAAACACACCATATCGAACACACATTCCAACACCAAATGAAATTATCCAATCAATCACAACTACCGGAAAAACCATCTTTCCAAACAAAATTCTCAAAGAAGAACTTCGTCATGACATGAGATCTTGGAATGAAATCATCCAAGATAATGCCTTTGGCACTCATAATGACTCAAACTTCCTTCCTGCATCATCATGTCACATGATGTATTGAATTATAACTAGTACTCCTTTCAACTTTGCTTACTTTCTAACTAAGCGAGCTGAAAAGATTAAAAATCAACCTAACCCTCCAATACCATATGGAATTATTCTAAATTGCCTTTATGATCACCTCATTAAAACCAATCCTCATCTACAAAAATCAAAATACGTATCATATTGGCCATCCATGAAACCTTGGGTTCATCCTTCTCATCTTCAAGCAATTATCTACATATCTTCTGATGAAGCCTCAAGTGATGATTCGAATGATGGTTGAGATATTATTGCTAGACATACGTACTATTACTATTAATATGTAATATTTCTTAATCTCTATCGCGGTTACTCAAGTACGTGTATAATGTGTCTAAGTTATTATTTCATGCTTGATATATGACTCTCAGTGGTCCTTTATGAAACTTATGTGCTTTTACTTGGCCCCATTGCATAATTTCTCTCCTCATTTAGCTAGATTATATGATTCTTGAGGAGATGGAAATGCCACAATCACCCTTCTAACCTTCTTGGACTGTTCTGAAAAACAATTAAACTTCTAGAAAATTTTGTAAACCTCCAGAAAACGGCGCCCATAAACATAGGGCGGCCCCCTAATATATATGGGATCGCCATCAGGGAACCACGAAATTTCCTATCTTCTTTTTTTCTGTAACTTTAACCCTATTCCACTAAGGTCTAGCCAATCTTTCTTTTCTTGGCCAAACATTCTTTAGCATCTTTAATCTTCAACACCATGCCTTTCCAAAAAATCCTTCTATATAAACATCATTTTTCTCCATATCAACCTACACCTCTCTTCTACATCCTCTTCTCATTAATAAGATCTCAATGTCATCCTCTAGCAAATCCACTCATGACTACTCTAGAAAGTACCAAAGAGCTATTCTTGAGCCTTGGAGACAAAGTCACAATCTCCCACCATCACCACCTTCTCCTTCACCTAATAAGAATACACCTACCTCTCCTATTGCAACCAACTCTTCACCATCTCTCTCACCTCCACAAGACCCATCTCCAAACCAAATAGCACAAGAGCTTCATCACTTGTCTAATCTTCTTGAGTTTAATCTCCAACAAGCCATTGAAGCTACAAATCCTTCACCACCCAATTCACCACATATCCCTCCACCTACTTTAGATCAAGTAAACTTTCACTCGGGGTTATGCCACTGTTGCTTGATAACTCAAGATCTATTTGGTATATTAAGAGATGATCTTAATCATATTAAATCTATCATCATTGGCCCTTCCACTTAATACTCCTCTTCAATAACAACCTTTTCACCATAGTTGGCCACTTTAGAATTCATTCCAATAATAAACACATCCTCTTTTGCTTGTGGCATCTCCTAGACTTCAAAAATGTACTAGTCTAGCTCTATGCATTATCATGTCTTTATCTTATCTTGTAATGATCATACCACTACGGTATTTCGTAGTTGAAATTGAATGCATTGCTATGCTTAAAGGATATTTGTCCTGTACCTTTTCTTCTAACTTTGTTTTGTAGCAAACAATTTTCATGAGATCGATCCCTTGGTGCCCCAAAACGAGGGGGAGCTCATATCAAGGGGGAGTCTTGATATCGTCGATTTCTTTCTCATCTCAACAATACGACGATCATTCTTTTTGAATTCGAAAAAAAGGGGGCGAAATGGAACAAAACTCATTTAATAATTTGACATCTTTAATTTTATTAAAAATGAGTTTATATTTTGTCATCGAGGAGATTGTTAATACAAATAATGTCTAAAAACGTTATTTATATTTTTCGACTTCTCAACGTTTTGATAATAACAAAATGTAAAAACGTTTATGATAAAAATAAACGTTTACAAATTATTAAATGTAAAAATTCCATTTCTAAGATTAGTGATCACTTAAAGTATGGACAAATAAAATTATTAAGCATTATTAGTGATCAAGAAAATATTTTTCTCTTAATCCTCACTTTTAATTCTACAAAAGTATTTTCTCAAAAATACATTTACAAAATATTTTCTTATTAAAAGAAAAGTTTTATTAAAAACATAAAATTTAAATTTCAAATTTTCCCCCCAAAATAAAAGTTCCATAACAAATACAACCTTCACCACAAAAAGACAAAAACAGGAGCGGAGTCTAGGGGCGGCCCCCTTATAGGCCTGGCGGTCCCCAGATATATCTGGGACCGCCGGGACTGCCCTAGATGACCGTTGGGATTTCCTGTCTATAAATACTGCTCCATTCCTAGCAGAAAAACATTCATACTTTGTAAACTACATTTTTTCAGTCTATTCCCCTCTCTCCTCTAAAATTCTTTCACTCACCAAACTCTGAGACACTAACATACTTAGATCTTGTTTCAAGTGATTTTATCTTCTTCTCATCTCTCCCCTCTATCAAGTTCAAGAGAAGAACACTCGTATTCGTTAAGAAACAAAGCGTTGATTAGTGTTATCATCTCTATTCTTCTAAGTACCAAACCTCTATTGTATTTATCTTGTGTAGTTGTGTGATTTGGATATTGTGTAGATCTGATTGTGTAGATCTTGTGATTGTGTATATCTTGTGAAAGTGGTAGATTGGTTCTAGCTAAAATTAGGACTCGATATTTAGCTTAGTGTCGGAAAATAATGTAAGCGACATGTAAACGGTTTTCTCCGCCTAAAGGGAGCTTTTTAACATAGTGAAATCTCGAGTCGGATACTCGGGGAGTGGAGTAGGGCGAAGATGTGCTTCGTAGCTGAGCCATTATGAAATCTTGGTGTCTTGCTTTGGTTGTCTCTCTCCTTATCTATTTACATTATTATTGTTATTATCTAGTTTTAGTTTAGATAGTTATTGTTGGTTCATATTGTGAATTGGTTAAACATATAACTCGAATCTAAACATTTTTTAATGCAAAGTTTTAAAACGTAAAACAAACATGTAAACTATTCAACCCCCCCCCCCCCTTCTAGTTTCCACAATTTGATTGAATCATTTTTTAATCACTTTCTTTACAACATTCGATATATGCAAAATTTGGTTAATTTGATCCGTGACAATCTTATTAACCTTAGCACCATAATTACCAATTGTGAAAATGTCAATTCCTGTGGAATGACCTGAACTTATCTAAAGCTATACTATACACGAGCAGGTATACTTCTCGAGTGTTGTGTTTTTAGTAAAAAATCGGTATTTCTGTTATTATAAATTTAAAGCTTGTTTTAGGTGCTATTTTGTTTCACAAAATTTTTAAACTCGTCGTACCGTTTTCTGGCAAACGGGAACCAAAAATCATTTTTCTCCAGGAAGTACGCCGCACATCCTGTTTGTGCGCCGGTTTTCCTGAAAACCCGAGAAGTGCGGCGTACTTGGGTACGCCGTACTTTACCCAAGTACGCCGCACTTCTGCAAATTTCCACAAACAGAATATTATTTAAAAAACCAAAACCAAAACCCCCAATTTGCTAGTCTTAGGTTCTATAATCATTTAGAATTGTATTTTATCTGATTATATGTCTTGTGTATTTGTAATTATCTAGTTTATCATAATATTCGAAAAAAAACATAAAATTTCTAGAAAAGCCGGCGCACTTTTCCTAAAGTACGTCGTACCTATAAAAAAAATCTTTTATTTATTTATCCTTATTTGCTATATATAATTAAATTAATATATATATATATATATATATATATATATATATATATATATATATATATATATATAAATCTATAAAAATAAAAAATTATAAAAAAATATATGAAAATAATTTACTTTATTTGGAATATTATCATATTAGCCTTAATTATATATATAAAGATGCCTCTTTACAAAATGCTTAATGTATGTATAAATTCCCTGTCTTACGGAAAACAATTTGTGAATCTAATATATAAATTAAATAAAAATTTAATAACAAAGACTTATAAAATTAAAACTATCTAAAAAGATGTCGTCAAGATTGAATCATTCAAATCTTCAACTCGACATTCTTCCGTTAATAACTTTGTCATTATAAATATACCTGAAGAGAATGTTGAACCCAAACAAATAATTCTCGATCTTGATGATCAGCCTGTGTGGGAAAGTGCTAAGACTATAGCACCGACTCCTAATTCTGTCATTATTCAACTCGACGTTGATGACAACTTTGTTATCAATAGTACTCACTTAAATATGATTCGGGAAAATAAATTCGATGGTTATCTGCAGGCCGGTCCGCATGACCACATCCGTGAATTTCTCACAATCTGCAACATGTTCAGATACGGTGAAACGCAGAGTGAAGCTGTTAAGCTTTTGATATTTCCTTTTTCCTTGTGCGATGAAGCTAAAACCTGGTTTAACGAACTTAATGAAGAGTCTATAACATCGTGGGATCAAATGAGAAGAGCTTTTATAAACAGATTCTTTCCATCTTCGTTATTTAACCATCTTTTACTTGAAATTAGAAATTTCTCTCAACTTGTATGTGAAAGTCTAATCGACGCTTAGTTACAACTCAAAAACATGATTCGAAAATGTCATGGGCACGGTCTGACCAAAGAAACTATTATTTAAATATTTTATCATGGTCTAGACGAACCCACTCAAGGAATCCTGAACATAACTGTCGAAGGAATCTTCCTCTACAAAAGTCCAAATCAAGCTTTCTAATTTCTCGAGGACAAAGTCCTTTTCGAACATGATTGGCCTATTAAATCTAAAACCAAACATCATCGAAAATCTGTTTCCTTCGCCGATGGAAGTAATAGCAATAATGATAATTCTCGATTAATTGAAAAATTGGCAGCTCTAACTATAAAAATAGATTCTCAAATTATAAGCTTAAATGAAGAATTGCAAGATATACGTACCAAATGCAATGAGCTTAGAAATGGAAACGCTTCTAAAAATAACATGAACGATGACACGCCGATGTGTGAACGTCATGAAGCAAATTACATCCAATCTGAAGGTAATAAAGTCTGAAATTCTCATGATTCGCATTCTCACCCCAATCCCATCATGATCGTAATGATTCTGAGAAATCGATGACAGAATTAAACAATGATGTGAGAAATGACCTCGAAGATTTCAAAAGATGTATCCATAGCATGAGAACTGTTCATTGGAAACTTTTTGCCAGAGACGATGGTAAAACCACCGATGTTTTACTTAAGAAAAAGTCTAAACCTATCAACCAAGAACCTCAATCTAAAACTGATTTTGAAAAATTAATGACTAAATTCTTAGATGGTCAAAGAGTTACAAATATGTTTTTCAAAAACAATGTTAACGATACGATTATAAAGATGAAGCAAATCAAAAATAATTTCTAAACTAGAATTAAAAACATGGAAAGAAAAATGGATGAGTGGGAAAAATCTCAAACCGTATCTTTAGAACAAACCGAGAGGATTGACCCACCTCCTTTCAAGCTCACACCCAGCACGTAAATGCCGTATTCACCGGGAGTGGAAAGTCCGATTATTCTTCGAAAATTCTAAAAGATCCACCACCTCCTATCATCGTTAACAATAAAACCGAAAAGGATAAACCTATTAAGACATCGAAAGGAAACTATCACATGGTCAAAACAAAAGACTATCCATTCCGTGAGTATATACCAAAGACCCCATACCCTCAACGTTTAAATGTGGATCATTCCCACTTGAACCGTGTTGTCAAGGTATCTTATATCAAGTTGAGCATAACAAAAAGAATAGTAGTAGTAGTAATAGTTAATAATAATAATAAACCTAAAAAAACTAAAACTAATATATATATATATATATATATATATATATATATATATATATATATAAAAAACTAAAAAATATTTATAAAACAAAAAAAAACTTTGCAGTTTTTAAGTATGTCACGCATTCGGCCGGTGTGTCGCGTATCTCGATTTCTGCATCCAAAAAGAAATTTATCAAACTTTGTGGGTGTGTTCGCTGGAAACCCTCACGAGACTATAACTCGTCCACTCGGGCCACCGAGGGTTTTAAAGGCTTGTTGCATACGCTAAATGCAACCGTGGTGCCTACGAAAGTGCGCTTTTGTATTTAATGTTTTTCTTGTAGTTGTGTTTATTATGCAGATTAAATAAAACAGGTGGAGCTTGAAGTGGTGGTTGGCATTTTACACTTGGAGACTTATATTACATGTGGTAGAATACACATGCTTGGCGCTTTGTTTCGCGTCATATCCTTCATAATTCAGCAAAGCACTTATGAGCCCCGGAAAGTTTCAATTTTACGCATAATGCTCTACTTAAGTGTGGAGGAGCTCTTGCTCCTCACAAAAAAAACAAAACGTAATGGAATCACTCAAGGATAGCTCTAACGTAGCTATATCTCTCTATGCCTCGGGAAGTACCGTTTTTCCTTAATTTTCCCTATTTTCTATATTTATCAGTTCTCACATTGAGGGCAATGTTCAGCTTAAGTGTGGAGGGGTAGCAAATAAGAAAATTTATAAAATTTATATATTGCTTTTCCAAAAACTTAAAAAATGCATACGCTTAGTAAGGCAAATCCAACTGGATTGACATTTTAACTAGCACAAAATCAACCCACTTAAATTGTAATGTTCGCCTCTAGATCTTAAGGAATTTGGGTATCCACCTTTGATACCCAAGATAATTTTTGCGTTTAGCTTGTTTGAGTTAAGGAATGAGAAATCATGTGTATCTATTCCATCCTTATGTATGTGTATATGTGGTTTTGTCGCCTTTTCAGGAACATTGGTATTGGTATAAAGTTATATGAGTGGGCCGGTAATTTAGTAGCTCCAAACCTTGTGCTTGATCCTCATTTACTAGACCGTAGTGAGGTTAATTTATAGACAAAGTCATATGTAAGAGGTGAAATAAATCCCTATGTGAAGTGCTCTGTTATATGTCTATGCCTAAAAAGTTATAAACTGGTAAACGCTTGTTAATGATAAAATGATTTTTTCTCCACGTCATGATAAATGATCTTGTTTTTTCGCTTTAATTGATTGAGGGCAAGCAATAGCTAAGTGTGGAGGGATTTGACAACGCCTAAATTATACTTGTTTTCGGCGGCGTTATTTGCATTTATTTTATCATTTCTCATGAACTTTTGGTACTTAATCAAGTATATTTGCTATTATATGTTCTAGGTACTGTCGTGGATGGATACGAAGATACCGGAAGAATTGGAAGCTTTAAAGAAGAAAAGAAATAACTCAAAGTCAGAGCTTCCCGACACATGTTCATTATTTTGGTCATAACTCGGTCATACGAACTCGGATTGAGTTGATTCAAGATGCCACGGAAAGAGAATTAAATTATCTACAACTTAGAAAAATGTTCACAAGCTGAAATATAACTAAAGCAGCATTTTTTACAAATGAGTACAACATACTTTAGGGAAATGCAATTAATTCGCGAATCTGGCCCATAATCCATCCACATACGTTCCCAACTTGGTCTCCAAGTAATATCTAGCTTATAAATAACTCCCTATGATGCTTGGGATGAAATCATATCTTATCATATCATCACATATAAAATTTCAAGAAGAAAATGCCAAAGTACGGCGCACTTTTCTCTGGTGCGCCGCACTACTGATCGAGTTCCCAAAACCACCGCACAATATTTCTTGTGCGCCATACTTTCGTTCAAACTTCCCAAAGCAATGGTTAAAGTCCCCATAAATGTTGAGTGCATTAACTTCCTAAGTACGCCGCACTTTTTATAAAGTGCGCCGCACTTCTAACCCGATTTCTTCCTATAAATAGAGGCATAATCCACCCGATTTTACACACACTTACACATCCTCACACACATTTCCACAAAAACTCTCTCATCATTCCACCATGAATTCCAAGGGTGGTGACAGCACCTTAAGGGTTCGGGTCAATTGGAATCAATAGTTGGTGTTTTAAGAATGTTTTGTTTGGGAGAACTTGGATATTGCCTTCTTTGATCTTGTACGTTGGTATAAGTGCGTCGCGACAACTCTTTTAATATGAAACTTTTTGAATTTATATTGATTGTTATGATCTTCCTCTCTTTGATCATGGAGTAGTAATCTTATTGTTTGTTTGGGCATATTGTGATTCTTCTGATATCGGAGCCGTTTGGTATGTGTTTATTGAATTGGTAAAACATTTTTATATAAGAAAATAGGCCGAAAGGTTTCTTTATAAATGTGTTCTATCAATCTATCTAATATATTGGTTATAATAACTTATAAAGGCTGAAAGGATTTGTTGTTATTTATCGATATAATCACTAGTTATATTTAAAGGCCAAAAGGATTTATAACTTGTGATAACTCTATTTTCTAAACATATAAACACTTTCCCAAACACATCATTATCTAAGTGACCATTTCCTAAACAAACATACCTTAATCATTTGATTGAATCATCCTTTTATTGATTTCTTTGCATTATTTGATATATGCTAGTCTTGGTTAATTTGATCCGTGACAATCATCTTAGCCTTAGCACCTTAATTACAAACTTTAAAAACTTCAATTCCCGTGGAACGACCTGGACTTACCTAAAGCTATACTATACACGAACGTGTATACTTCCCGAGTGTTGTAGTTATTTAGTAAAAATCGTTGATTTCTAGTATTATAAATTTAAAGCTTGAAAAACACACATCAAGTTTTTTGGCGCCGCTGATGGGGAATTTGTTTTAAGTTTGTTATAGTTGTTGCTCTATTTCTGGTGCTATTTGTTTCTCAAACTTTTACAAACATGTCGTACCGTTATTATGGCAACGGAAACCTAACAAATCTTTCCTCCAGGAAGTACGCCTCACATACCTATTTGTGTGCCGTTTTCTCTTGAAAACCCAGTAAGTATGCCGTACTTTACCTAAAAAGTAACCCGCATTTCTACAAATTTTCACAAACAAAATCTTATTTCAAAAACCAAAACCAAAACCACCAATCCTTGCTACTCTTGAGGTTCTATAACGTTTGGAATTGGTATTTTATCTATTATATGACTTGGTGTATTTGTAATTATCTAGTTTATTAAGTAGATATTCGAAGAAAACATAAAATTTCAGAAAACCGACAGCACTTTTCCTAAAGTACACGCACCTATTCCAATGTTTTTTTTATTTATCCTTATTGGAGCTATATAATAAATAAAGTTAATATATATATATATATATATATATATATATATATATATATATATAAATCTATAAAAATAAAAAATATATGAAAATAATTTCCTTTATTTTGAATATTATCTTCTTAGCCTTATCTATATATATAAAAATGTCTTTTTGCAAAATACTTAACGTATGTATAAATCCAATATCTTTTGGAAAACAACTAGTAAGTCTTATATATAAATTAAATAAAAATTTAATAACAAGGACTTATAAAATTAAAACTATTCAAAAAGAATTCGTCGAGATCGAATCATTCAAATCTTCAGCTCAGCACTCCGTTAATGACTTTGTCGTTATAAATATACCTGAAGAGGATGTTGAACCCAAACAAATAATTCTCGATCCTGATGATCAGCCTATGTGGGAAAGTGCTAAGACTGTAGCACCGACTCCTAATTCTGCAATTGTTCAAATCGATGTTGATGACAACTTTGTTATTAACAGTACCCACTTGAAACTGGTTTGCAAATATAAATTCGATGGTTATCTGCGGGCCGATCTGCATGACCATTTCCGTGAATTTCTCGCAATTTGCGACATGTTCAAATATGGTGAAACTCAAAGCGAAGCCGTAAATCTTTTAATATTTCCCTATTCCCTATCCGATAAAGCTAAACATGGTTTAACAAACTAAATAAAGAGTCTATAACATCGTGGGAACAAATGAGAAAAGCTTTTGTAAACAAATTATTTCCACCTTTGTTATTCAACTGACTTTTACTTGAAATCTGAAATTTCTCTCAAAATGAATGTGAAAGTCTAACCGACGCTTGGTTACGACTAAAGAACATGCTTCAAAAATGCCATGGGCATGGTCTGACCAAAGGAACTATTATTCAAATATTCTATCATGGTCTAGACGAACCTACTCAAGGAATCCTGGACGTAATTGCTAGAGGAATCTTCCTCTACAAAAATCCAAAATCAAGCTTTTTAATTTCTTGAGGACAAAGTCCTTTTCGAACATGATTGGCCCATTAAATCTCAAAACGATCTTCATCAAAAATCTGTTTCTTTCACCGATGGAAGTGATAGTAATACTGATAATTCTTAATTAATGGAAAAATTGGAATCTCTAACTAAAAAAATAGATTCTCAAATTATAAACTTAAATGAAGAATT
>BQNB010111894.1:0-22256 GCA_026074375.1 Tanacetum coccineum | reverse complement strand
ACAACTTTTTACAGCAAATGCTACTGAAGCTGAAGTGACATTGCAAATAGCCACTGAAGCCAAACAATCATTATTTTTCCTGTTAAGTGGCCTCACGTGCCCTGCACATAAGGGTATTATCGTCTTCTTTCATTTCCTGCCAAATTTACACCACCTGGGAAATTTGTCTTGCCAATGAAGACTTTATTTTAAGGACTAAACTTTAAGGACGATTTATGCACCTGGGAAATTTGTCTTGCCAATGAAGACTTTATTTTAAGGACTAAATTTGCACGTCTACAACTTTCGGTCTTCTTCATTTATTTAACAAACCGATTACCTGTAACTCGTTCCAAATTACAAATAGATCTTGTATTCAAGACGATTCTAAACACAAACTCTCACATTCCTAACAAACCCTTAAAAAATTAGCACTCTATCCTTCTCATTCTCATTAATTGCTTGCCTTCCCTATCTTGAAGAACTAGCAACTACTGCAAAATTGACAATGATGGTTGATTAAACGCTCGTGTTAATGGTGAGGGGAGTAGATAAGGAATTGAAATTTAAGGAGAAATTTAGAGAGCTTTGTTTGGAGGTGGCCGATACTATGAAAGACAATGCAGAGGTGATTAAAGAGTTGGAAAGGTTTCCACAGTTACGTGAGGTTGTGGAAACCGTTCGTATGTTGAGGCGTGTACAATAGAGAGATATGGAGAAGGTTACTCGTCTCCCAATAATGATGAATCAATCACATATTGATGCGCGTGAGAAGCTCCTCTTTGTTGTGAAGTTGAAGGAAGGGTTACTACGTTAGGGTTTTGGTGCACGGGGTTGTGTTATGTAGCTTTTGGGTTGTGGTTTTTGATCTTGTGTTTAGATTAAGAATGTTGTTTTTATGGTGATGAATATGTTTTGTAAGGTATATGTTTATGAATACAATTCTTTAATGGTTTGCTTATAATTAGTTTGTTTATGTATGAATATGATCTCACTAATGTTGGTTGTTTTACATTTTTACTTGTCCATATTTCTTGATCTTTGTTTTTTTTGAGCATATGTTCTTCATGTGGTCGCTGTTTGATCTTCGTGTAGATAAAAGGGTGTTTGGAAAGTGGTTTATGAGATTAGTATGTATGTTTAACTTTGTTGTTTCATGTTGATAATGGTTTAAATTCTATGATTGCTATGTTGTATAAGTATGTGAAATTAGCATCCGATTGTACCCAAAGAACAATGTTAAACCACTAACTCATATGCATGGCATGTTTGACTTTTGGTAGTCTATGTACATGCATACATATCTCACAAATTCATACCATAGATAGGCTTTCATACCACAAATAGGCTTTAAACATTGCCTCTTTACCATCCTTTCTTATTATCGTTCTCTGCGACTGCCTTTTAAAGTTTGACTTTTGCAAGTCAATCTAAATGCATATAATTGTCCAAAATTTCCTACTTAGTAGGCTTCCATATGATAAGATCACAAAGTTATGAAAGCATTCCTAGACTATTGCACAACTATACTATCAAGTTTAGAAAACTACATATTGTCTTAATCTTCATGATGTGCGGTTTGTAAATACTTCACAGGAAGTTTTACAATACCCAAAGCAGTGCACCTAATTGTTGCAGTGTAGTATAGGCAAGACTCAGGGGTTGTTAGCGTTATCTAGGGTAATAGGTTGGGAAGGCTCGAACAAAATCTACGAGAGGTCTAAGGGGTTGAGAGGAGATTCTTTTATGTTTTTATGTTATAAAAGAAGTAAATATCATGGTTTGAGAGGTTGGTTGGTTTTTAACTAATTAAAATAATTATGAAATCTAAACTACTAGTGATAATTATATGGTAAACGAATGTATTTACTTAATCATGCATTACTCCTTATTATGCTCTCCAAATTATGTTGCTTTGTCACTCTTGCAATGATCTGTGTAAGTATTTCTGAAGTCATGAACGAATTACACGAACCCGTCGTCTATGTAATATTTCGTTAAGGCGACACACAAGTAAGGTAGTATGAAGACTATTACAAGGCCCCAAAGAGTACATTACATGTAATTAAAACACTTAAGAGGGGTCAACCATATTAGGGGTAAGGTAGTATGAAGACTGTTACCAATGGTATCCTTTCTATACACTCGCATTTCCCTAGACGTCTATGCCAATTTAATATCTTAAGGCTAGTTTTTTAAAGCCTAACGCGCACATCCATCACAAGAAGCAACATTATAAGGATCTACATATTAAGTTTCATGCAATCATAAGTAAATACTAAAGGATCTAGCCTAGCATGTTAAATTAAGAAGAAGAACAAGAATCAATCACAAAACACACAAACATATTAAGTGTTTAAAGATAAATGAACTTTACTTGATTAAATCATAGATTAAAGGCTGATACAATAGGGTTTTGAGGGCCTAAAACGGCCTAAAAGCTGCTACACCCGAACAATTAAAGTTAGGGTTCGCCTCCTAAAATTTACACACTAAAAACCCTAAAACGAGTTGGTATATATAGGAAAATAGGCCACGACGGCGTTGCAGGATTTCTGACGCCGTCGCCTTACCGAATCTTCTACGGTTTCTTTCGAGGCAGTTACGATCTGACGCCGTCTAGAGTTTCTCTAATGCCGTCTCTTGTATGCTCTGACGCCGTCACAAAGGATGGCGATGCCGTCTCCAGACACTATACGCAGATTCTTCAAAAGAGTTGGTGTAGAGTCGTAGTCTTGTCCGTTTCTTTTCCAATTGAGCCAAAGTTATGTGTATTTCCTCCAAAAGCCATCCAAATGCTAAAAACACAAAAAAAACGTTTAAGTACATAAATTGGGCATAATAGCATGATTTAGAGGGTTAAATGACTCCTAAAAAGCGTATAAAATGACACCTCATCAAATACCCCTACACTTTGGATTTACTTGTCCTCAAGCAAATGCGTTTTTCTATCTAGATAATAGCAATATTAGGGGCATTTAACCTACTATTCAAAAACATTTTATGACACAACCTTCTAGACCTCGTAATTAAAAGCACATAATTCATATACTAGCACCTTACATAAGTGTTTGGATTCTCTCTTTCTCTCGGGTGTATAATGAATTATAACAATGTGGGAAACGGGAAAATAACACTCATTACCTATCGTAGCATACAAATTACCATAGGCTTGGTAAAGGATCAAACCTCCACCGCTTGGCGCAAGTACTATAAATTACTATCAAAGAGGGCTTTTAAAGGGTTGTGATGTGTATGGTGTAGGTTAAACAACAGCAGCAACGGATGGTATACACATGGGCGATGATAAGTTAATTAACTACAAGAATACATTTTGAGGCGTTGCTAAACCAAGACTCGACTGCTGTACGGAATAGATAACGAGCTAAAATACAAACTTTACATCAATCTCTTTCTTTTTCTTTTCTATTTTTCTCTTTTTTTAAATAAACATAATACATAACTTGGGGTTTATAACACACCCCTACACTTGAGTTTTTGCTAACTCATTACAATTTACTAAGCTAATGACACGAATTGAAAGGATCAACAAACATGGAGCTTATTGAGCTCTAATGGGGGTAATAGGTGACTTCTTCCCCAATTCTTCATAGCATAAAAACTACCATGATTCCAAATCGTCCCAAAACTGTATTTACAAGGATAAATGACTCGACCTAGCAACTATGTACTCATGTAATAATTAACTGGGTTTACAATAATGTACTAAAAGCGAGTACACACAAGGTAGGCTAAGGGAATTGGGTGTAATAATTGGTTAAGGGTTTAACAATGATCTTCATTAAAAATCTAGAGTCCACCAGAAATTTACGAGAATCGTGAAAAGGATAGGCTCGGAGGGGTGTATTAGGGGTATCATGCACTAAAAATAAGTGCATGACAAGGGTATGAGATAGTTATATGATCGAGGTGACCATAATAACAAATACAGGTTTAAAAAATAGGTTAATCCTAGTGCCTCTTATCATTTAGCATATCATAATTCTCACTATGCTGTCTCGGGATGCATCACAAAAACAAGTGCTAGAATTTAATATACTACCGGTACACTTATATAATTTTAAATCTATACCAATGCTCCAAAAAGGTGACAAAACCACATATACATATCCATAACGATGGAATAGATACATATGATTGCTCAATCCTTAACTCGAGAAAGCTAAAGGTAAAATTATCTTAGGTATCAAAAATGCATACCCAAATTCCTTAAGATCTAAAGGCGAACCTCACATTTTTGGGGTGAAATTTGAGGGTTTTTGTGCTAGTCATACAAATTCCTATCCATGAGACGCGATTAATACTCGGTTTTCGTCGGTATGTGTCATAATTTTTTTTAATTTTGGTTAAAATTACCGTCTATGCTATGTTTCGATATATTACTCATCATTTTAAGGAACAAGCAAATGGCAATTGAAGAAATAGTTTTTAAGGCTTATTTCCTCCTCCACTTAAGATGAACAATGTCCCTAATATTCTTAAAAGTACCCGTAAAACGAATAAAGGGAAAAGAAAAAAAAAGTCAAGAGAAACTATTACTCCCCTGTTTTGCTCAATAGTGGAGAAGAAACATATGATAACTGGCTAAATCGTCATCCAAGAGTCGTCCTCTTGAAACTCCTAAGAATTTCCGGGTTTCTTCTTATCAAATATAACATGTAAATCAAAGACAAAGACAACTACACCTAGCGTAAAATCCATAGGTGATGATATACATATAACCCACTTAAACTAAGTTTAGACTCTACGAAATTAATAAAGATAGGATGAATGTACTAATGTTATCATGGCTTTCTGCAAGAGTTTAGGAAAATTACAAATTCTGGAAATTAAAACAACAATAAATTTTCAAAAATTCAAAAAACATGAATTTTTTTAATGCATGCTGGTGACACCGTCAGGAATAATCTTGACGTCGTCTCCAGGGTCTGTGAAAATTCTTGCTTCGTTTTCTTGGAAAAATTTCTGCACAATAATCCTATTAGTTATTTCTTGGAAACATTTACTGCATAGTCCATAAAAAACTATTAGCACAATCATATGACTCAAACAAATACATGACATAAGACACACGACGCGAATTAAACTAAACTATATATTTTATATGTCTGAAATGGTTCTTATAAACCGGATATTTTCCCCTACACTTATTTGATGCAAAATACCTTTGATTGTAATTAAGATGAAGTTAAAGACAAAACAAAGCATGATCACAAATAATTCAAAAATAATAAATCAAACAATAACGAATAAAATGTACGACATTCCTAAAATGCAAGAAAATGAAAGATTGGGTTGCCTCCTTGGTATGTGCTTAATTACACATACCTTTTACCTTTAAAAACGAGCTAAAATAACCAAAAACGGACTTAAAATGCCAAATATATGCTTGTTTTGCTAATTGTGTTGTGCAGGAACGGATAACTAAGAAAAGGACGAAAAACAAAGCCAAAACGACAAAACTGGACTCGGAATGGAAAAGACTGTGAAAGACAAAGCCAAATCAAAGCCGGAAAGTCAATCAAGTCAAAAAGTCAACAGAAAAGTCAACTGGTCAAAGTCAAAGTCAACCCAAGTCAACTCCGAGGCCAAAGTCAAGAAAATATAAGTTTAGGGATTGAAATTGTAAATCCCTAAACTTATTTTTAAAGAAGAAAAGAGGAAAAGAAAAGAGAAGGGCCAATTTGTCAATTGAGCAAAGTAACAAGTGGGGGGGGCAAAACTGCCAACTCCCCTAACTTGTACCACCCAAGGACGTGGGGTGCAAAGAGTTGTATAACTCTTGGGGACTTGTTTTGCCAAGTCCCCAAAAGTTATATAACCACAAGGACGACGGGTGCAATAACACAAGTAACCATGAGGGGTTAATGTTGCCATCTACCCAAACTTACACTCTGTTATTCTTTACACCTTTTCCGCTTCCTTTTCACCCCAAAACAATCACGGGTTAAACATAACCGTTTTTACCTGTAAACCTTACACCCACCCACCATGGATATTCATTTTCCCCTCCCTCAACACCTTTCCCAGTTACAAAGGTGCCATGTTGGCAATCTCACACCCCCCAAGGCTTAACTCGACGACTAAGATTGACTTTGGAAGAATTAAAGGCCAAGATTAGAAGCTGTGAACACTCTCACAAAACAAACACACCTGTGTTTGTGTGTCTACAAGAAAACACAAGACAAGAAAGAGAAGAAAAGACCTAGTTGTATTTTCTTTGCTATAAAAGCCTTGTAAGCCCATTGTGGCAATTCAGTTTTTAATTCAGTTCTTATGTCGTTTTAATATAGTTTTAAAAGTATTTTAAAGTGTTTTTAAGTTAATGTCTCTTATGCATTTGTAATTCTCTGTTTTAATGAAATATTAAGCTATTTTTATTCAATAAGCTCTCAATAAGCTCTTTTGAGCTTATTCTTGTCAATAAGCTCTAATTCAGTTTAAAACTTGTTATAAGGTCTTAAATTCTGTTTTCATTTGAATTCAGTTCATAAAAGTCTAATTGAGTTCATTTTGGAAGCTATTTGGAGTAATAAGCCACAAAGAGCTTATTGAGCTTTTAAGCTCAGGTTTAGAGGCTAGGGAGCCATTAGGACAGGGTTTTTAGGCCACTCACTCAGAAAGAGTGGCCTTGGTTCTGAGACAACAAAAATCCAAGGTTTCAATTCTCTATGTTCATTTAGCTTAATTTCTAGCTTAAGTCATTAGCTTATTTGCCTTTAATCTTTGCAAACACATTAGTTTAGGCTTGTTATTTAGCTGTTTTAAGTTTTTATTGCATAATTTTGTGTTATATTAGCTTATCTCTCAATTCTGTCATATTTATGTATAAGCTAGCTCTGTGAAACTTAGCTTATTTTTCTTAATAAGCTAAAAGTTTTAGTGTTAAAATAGTTTAAGTAGGTCAAAATAAGTAAGAGTAGATAAAAAGTTTTAAAAGTTTTAGCTTAAAAATAGATTTTAAACTCATTTTAGTTTGGCAGTTTTGAAATAAAGGGGTGTTTGGGATAACCTTAAAACGGGTCAAAAAGGGTTTTGGCATGGGTTATGGTCACTTGGTCAATTTTAGCTTAAGTTATTAAGCTCATATAAGCTGTTTTTAAAAGTATTTCAGTCTTAAAATTGTTTTCAAAAGTTTTTAAATCCTATTACATAACTGTGAGGTTTTTAAGAAACCCACAAGTGCTTATTTGATTAAGCACTTGAGAGTTTGAGTTTGTGCATCAAAAAGTTGTGATTTGTGTGTCTAAAAGAGCTGTCAAGACAAGCTTTGGTCTTTTGACTTTGTGAGTCAAAATACCTCAACCATTTTGTCACAGTTTCTAAAAACCCAAAAGTCTTTTTCCACCCCCCCCCCAAACTCACCTAATTAATTTAACAAAATCAGCAGGTTTTTATGATTTTTAGAGGCTAAAAATTGGTGCACAAACCCTCTTCATAGGGTTACTCATTCTGTTTTAACCTTTTTGTGAGTTTAGAGGCTTATTGAGCTTAAAATAAGCTGATCAAATTAAGCCTTGAGATTTGCCTCTAAAGCTCCCCATGGTGCAAAGGGAGACTTTAGCTTATTTATCTCAGCCTTTAAGGAGCTCTAAAGCCCAAGTCTTTGGTTATTTAAAGCTTTTAGGCCCTTGTATAAGCCCTCAAAGTTTCAGACCTTGAAGAGCTTATTTGATGGCTTATTCTTAAGCCCAAACATGCCCTTTGACTGTTTTTAGCTTAAGTTAGGCTGAGGGATTGCTTAATTTTGGATTTTAGCTTATTCAGCTTATTCCATAAGCTCAAATTGTTTCCTAAGAGCTTTTTAGGTTAGGTTAGATATTTAGTTTGCTTATTTCCCTTTTTTTTAGCTTATTAAGCTCTTTGTTGCCCCACATTTCCACCAAACAGTTCTAACTCCTTTGTTGTTACTGTGTGGATGTTAAGCCACTCTCTTGGCTTATTGAGACTTTACTTAATAAGCTCATTTGTGTCCTTATATGCTTATTTGGTTTGAGCCAATAAGCTGAGTTTTGCCATGATTCCTTTTTCTAGCTTATTTGTTCAAGTCTTAAGCATTTTAGCCCTTTTAAGCTCATTTTAAGCTTTTCTGTCATAATAAGCTTCCCACAGCTTATATAGTTTAGCTTTTCCTTCTCTTTTTAGCTTATTTATGTTAGTTTAGACCCTTTAGCTTATTTTGGTTTTTATCTTAGCTTAATTCGACCTTAAGTCCAAAATAGACTTAGCATTTTCTAGCTTTAAGCCCATTTAAGCCACTTCTGTCAAGTTTAAGCTTATTTTTAAGCTTATTCTTTGCTTTTCATAAAAAGCTCTAGAAGACAAAGTTGTTAAGCCCCACGAGCTTAACAACTTTGCTTCTTTGAGTTTTCGAAAAAAAAAGGGGAAGACACTTGGTCCGGGTGAGCAAGACTCGAACCCGGGACCAAGCGGATAACTTCCCCTCTTTTTACCACACACTCTACCACTGCGCCCTTGGGTCTTTTTCGTTAAAGACTCAAGGGACTTTGGTCTTATACACGTTTTGGCTTTTTAGCCTTATAAGCTGTGTAAGCTTATTTCGGGGCTTATTGCATAAGCTGTGTTGTGTTTGTCATTTTTCGTAGGAACCTTATAGAGTAAAGTATTTTTAGAAAATTTTTCAGAATTTTTCGTAATCATTTACTATTTTTTTTAATTTAATTTAGATAAAAGTTTATTTAATTCATAAAAAATACAAAAATTATCAAAAAAATATTTTGCTTTTTTAGAAAATATTCTTTTATCATCTAGAATGGTTGGAAAAATATAAAAATTTTCGTTTGGGTCATTTTTACAACTTTTTGTCTTTTAAAGAACGGGTCCGGGTACGGGATTTTGTTTTGACTCTTTTTGGTCAAACGAACTCCGTTTTCGGTCTAGTCTTTTTCATTCTTCGTTATTTGATCCCTAGAGTAGTTTAGAAGCAAAAATTTCTTCGTAGGTTATTTAAAGATTTTAGGTTTTCCCCTTTTGTTCGGGATTCGGGGTCTCGTTTTCTAGTTTAATTTCGTAATTTCTAGGTTTTTCTTAAACGTTTTAGTCCGTTATTATCTAATTTGACTTTTTCAACTTCCCAAACCAATTCCTTCCTTCAAACTCAAATCTTCGATCGTATCGATTTACCAGTCCAGCCTCGTTGGGGATAAACGACCCGGGAAAGCTCTATACTACTTCTCGGTATCATTGATCTTGTTGATTTTTACACTTAGATATATATTTTATATTTTATTGTATATTATATATATTTACGGTGTGAATCCAACCAATCACTCCTAATAAGCGCCTGTTTTTGTTCGAGTCACGAGCCTGGCTCTATGCTTATTTGACGCGTAAAAGGTGGGTCTCCCCTACACTTAGCATTAAGTGTGGGTGATAGTAGCGATACACACGATTTCGATGGAAGTATGCCACATGAGATGAAGGTGGTGTGTGAATGGTCAAGGTTCTACTACCTTTATCCTAAAACTATCCGGACATCGGTTCCTCTTTTGCCTCCTATATTTATATCTAAGGGTGAAAAATTGGATAAAAGTTGAGGTTTTGGTTCATCAACACTAGGAATTTCCGTATAACTAAGAGGAATGTCATGATTACAAGTATTCAAGCCTAAATCCTTTAGTTTCATGTGATCCAAAGGTTCTGCCTCCATCGAAATTCCTATAGTCTCATCTACTTCTTCCGGGTAAGTCACGGCGATGTGTATACCTCAAATGATGGGATGACTTATGAGGTACTTTGTGAGCTTGGATTACCATCATTTTCTCCATTCTTTCTAGATTCACCTATAAGCTCATCATATGCATCCAACCATGGCATGCACTTAGGCATCTTAATCATAACAATCTCACATTTTAAATCCTCCTTATATGTTTTCTCAGATTGTGACTTAGGCAATTCTATCATGTCATCTAACTTATTGGTCATTGCTAAGGAGCTCTTCTCAAAAGTTTGATGCATTTAGTCACTATTCTTAAGAGCCTCACTAACAAATGTTGATCCTAAACACGAAGGTTGTTTAAAGGGATATGTCCTAGGTGAGGGATTATATGGTGCATAGGTTTTACTAGGTGAGGTATTATGTGTGCTACGATATTCTACTCCACCAGTCATCATTTTATATACTTCCTCAAGATTCTCTAAGTCGCTTTTATAATCTTCTGGATAATCTTCATGGTAATATTCTATGAAGCACTCAAATTGTTCTTCCGTTAATGACTCAAGTGTGATTTCATCTGCCATGGAGATGAATGACATATTTACAAATAAATACACAAAAAAGAGATAGATTGCGAGAAAGCTAATTGACAAGAATTTAAAATCTCACTTGGTAGGAATCTTGTGAGTAGACGTAAGCTAGATAGAATCCAAAACCTACGTTATTCCCTACGCAGAGGTACCAAAAACTTGATGTACGGTTTGTTGGAATTCACAGAAAGTTTTACAATTCCCTGGGCAATGCACCTAATCGTTGCAGTGTAGTATAGACAAGACTCGGGGGTTGTTATCATTCTCTAGGGGAATAGGTTGGGAAGGCTCGAACAGAATCTAATAGAGGTCTAAGGGGTTGAGAGGAGATTTTTTTATGTTTTTATGCTTTTATAAAAGAAAGTAAATATCATGGTTTGAGAGGTTGGTTGGTTTTTAGCCAATTAAACTAATAATGAAAGCTAAACTACTTGTGATAATTATATGGTAAACGAACGTATTTACTTAATCAGCGCATTTCTCCTTAATTTTGCGATTCTCAATATGTTGCTTTTCACCTCTTGCAATGATCTGTGTAAGTATTTCCTAAATCATGAACGAATTACACGCACAAGTAAGGTAGTATGAAGACTATTACAAGGCCCATAAGAGTACATTACATGTAATTAAAACACTTAAGAGGGATCAACCATATTAGGGGTAAGGTACTATGAAGACTGTTACCGATGGTATCCTTTTTACACACTCACGTTTCCCTAGACGTCTATGCCAATTTAATATCTTATGGCTAGTTTTCTAAAGCCTAACGCGCACATCCATCACAAGAAGCAACATAATAAGGATCTACATATTAAGTTTCATGCAATCATAAGTAAATACTAAAGGATCTAGCCTAGCATGTTAAATAAAGAAGAAGAACAAGAATCAATCACAAAACACATAGACATATTAAGTGATTAAAGATAAATGAACTTCGCTTGATTAAATCATGGATTGGAGGCTGATACAATAGAGTTTTGAGGCCCTAAAAACGGCCTAAAAGCTGCTACACTCGAACTATTAAAGTTAAGGTTCATATCCCAAAAATTACACACTAAAAACCCTAAAACGAGTTCATATATATAGGAGAATAGGCCGCAACGACATCGCAGGATTTCTGACGCCATCGCTTCGCCGAATCTTCTAGGGTTTCTTTTAAGGAAGTTACGATCTAACGTCGTCTAGAGTTTCTCTGATGTCGTCTCTTGTATGTTTTAACGTCGTCGCAAAGGATGGCGACGCCGTTTCCAGACACTGTACGCAGATTCTTCAAAAGAGTTGGTGTAGAGTCGTAGTCTTGTCCGTTTCTTCTCCAATTGAGCCCAAGTCACGTGTATTTCCTCCAAAATCCATCCAAATGTTAAAAACGCAAACAAAATGTTTAAGTAGATAAATTGGGCATAATAGCATGATTTAGGGGGTTAAATGACCCCTAAAAAGCGTATAAAATGACACCTCGTCACTTTTACTACATAACCATAGGAAAAGTAGAACATTTTATGCAAGTAAACATAAAAGCAATCATTAAGCATCATCTTCATTTTCCTTGTCAGCCATCACTCTTCTCCTCTTGATTGATCTAGTCTGGTCTTCTAGCATTATTTCTGTAACTACTTCATCTGGAATCACATCCCCATCATCAACTGGCCTAACTCCCTTTTGTGCAACCACTTTAACATACAATTCATCTGGAATGACATCCCCATCATTAGCTGAAGAAACCTCCCTCTTGTGCAACGATTGCAGCATACAATTCTTCTGGAATCAAATCCCCATCAGAAACTACATGTTCACCATCATCAACATCAACTGCCTCTTCTGTAACCATTTCTTCAGCTACCACCTCAACCTGAACCACATCCCCTTCGTCATTAATTGCTTGATCATAAACAGCAAGCAAGTCTGTTACACCTTCGGCTTCAATTACTTGATCAGGTTCATCTATTGCTTGATCAAGTTCAGCAAACATGTCATTAATCTCTTCAGTCTCTTCAAGTTCATCAACTAAATGGTATGGATCATCTTTCCATTCAACATATATGTCTTGATCCACCTCTTCAACCCCAAACTAAGTCTTAAGATCCCCTTCCTTTCCACTAATGCTAGCATCATCATCTGTGTTATAATACAAAACCTCTTCCATCCCCTGTTCAAAATTGATATCATTTGGCAACTTTAGGGAATCCTTACTTGAATTCTATAACCCAAACACATGGTCAATCTCTACCAATAGTTTTCTAAACTCAAAATCACCAATCAACATTTTTTTTCCTATTTGTAATCATTATTTTTGTAGACCATGGTAGTGAGAACTCATTGTTAGAATCAAAGACACAAAAATCATTATCAAAAATAGTTCCACCCTTCCCAACTTGGCTGGACTTATTCCACTCTAACAATGGTAATTTACCAATGTTTCCACTCTCACCACCAAACTCCTTTCCAGCAACATCATGATCCATAATTTCTTATATCACCACACCCTTACCCTTACTTGTCATTCACTCCATCATCTGCCTCTCTACCAATGAAACATCGATTTCAATATATACCCCCACTTCTCTAAATCTAGGAACATACTCCAAAAATCTGATCACATATTCTTCAGACATTAGTGGTAGCAAACCTTCATCCAATGACTCCCTGGGTATCCTAAAATGCATGAACAAAAGCCTACCGTCTATGTAACCTAAATCCTTAAACATTTCTTCTAATATGTTTATCAAATACATGTCACAGTGAACTAAATCAAACCAATCTATATCTCCAAAACGAAATCGTCTTTCTGGTGGTGAGGTAAATTCACGATTGTGATAGATTTGCAAAGTAAACAAGTTTTCATTTGAATATGTGCAACACATAAAACATCAACAAGTTTTCATTTGCATGGTCTTAACTACACCATGGACAAAACAATCTAAAATAATCAAACAAAAATAAGCTTACCATAAACGAGACCTAAATTAAGGATGAGAGTACTATGTGCACGATTTTGCCAAAAATTTACCATTATCAAGATCTTGTTGATTTTCCTTGTGATATTCAAGTTCAGGGAAGAAAATGAAACACACATATATATAACTTTCGAACAGGGGTGTTTAGTGGGTTTTGTGAAGGTTGCCAGGTGGTGTAAATTTCGCAGAAATGAACGAAGACGATAATAGCCACACATGCAGGGCATGTGAGGCCACTTAACCGAAAAATAACCATCGTTGGGCTTCGGTCGCTATTTTGCAATGTCACATCAGCTTCAGTGGCATTTGTTGTAAAAAGTTGTTTTCAGTGGCTTTTTTGCCATTTTCAAAAACATTAGGGACATAATTTACAATTTACCATTTTTATTTAATTCCGGTAACCACCATTTTCTTCAATGAATATTTCGACAATCACTATCTTTTTACAAGTTACATGACACATCAAATCCATCTCATCTTCACCTAAAAAACACAGGACCCTAACCTCAAATTCAAAATCCTTAATTTTTTAAACTAACTTTAAAGCTGAATTACATGATTCTAGGCTCAGTTTCATCTTTCCCTAAATAAAACCTAAATCCTCAATTTCTAAAAATGTATAAAAAATCGAGTTAGCTTCATATTCGGCTCGATTTGCATCCAAATTGAAGGAAGATGTGAAGATGTGATGGTGACTTAATATCAATCCACTATTTCTTGGTACTATTCTACCTTCTAGAAACGTATTAGGTTGAACTTATTTTTTGTTATTCATTTTTATATGGAAAAGATCCGTAAAGAAGAATATTCAATTAAAGAATAAATCTTTCATTTTTATCTATCTATTTTATTTTCATCTAACGGCTTATATTAAATCTTATGTTTATTTAATTAAAACACCCACTTTCATTTTATTTTTTAAAATTAACATATCTCTCAAACCGTTAATCGTTACGCAAATTTAATTATACCATCGCGAAGATAATTAATTTATCTTTCTATAGACGGGCACTTTTATATACTTTCGACGATTTTTTTTTAATTTTCGCCCAGAAAAAATCACACGTGATTCGAAAAATCACATGTGATTCATTACTTAAAAAATCACACGTAAATTTGTAAATTCACATGCGATTTATGAATTTATGAAATCACACGTGATTTATTACTTTAAAAATCATAAGTGAATTTGTGAAATCACATGCGATTTATGAAATAACATGTGATTTTTAAAAACAACAAATCACAAGTGATTTTACAAATCACGTGTAATTTTTCTTCGCGAAAAATTTAACACTAAAAAATCGTCAAAAGTATATGAAATCGATTTCTTTTTAGTTACGTCTGGAAAAATCACATGTGATTTGTATGATACAAATCACATGTGATTTTATCAGACGTGACTGAAAAAAAAAATTCAAAAAAAGTTCGTCGAAAGTATATGAAAGTGCCCATCTATAGAAAGATGATTTAATTCTCGTCGCGATGGTGTATTTTTTGTCGTTTGACGATTTACCGTTTGAAAGATATTTAATTTTTAAAAAAGAGATGGAAAGTGAGGTTGTTTATTATTTGATGGAAAATGAATGGCTAAGATGTGTTTTTTGTTCTTTGATATGACATTGTTCTTTAGTGATCTCACCTCTGATATTGAAAATTATTTTCTTTGTGCAATCATAACAAATAAGTAACTAAAAAAGAAAGAATTGGTGGACCATCCAAGCGGAATAAAAGACGGATAGTCGGATGGATGTTAATTTGTTCTAATGCCAAAAGGTAATAGTGAATAAATAGAACAATATCTAATTAAAAAATAATTCATTTAGTCCCAACCATCTATTTTATTTTCATCTAATGACTTAGATTAAATCATATGTTTATTTAATTAAAAACCCCACTTTCATCATATTTTTTAAAATTAGCATATCTCTCAAACCGTTAATCGTTACGCAAATTAACTATACCATCACGAAGAGAATTAAATTATATTTTTATAGACGGGCACTTTTATATACTTTCGACGAACTTTTTTTTAATTTCCGCCCAAAAAAAATCACACGTGATTCGAAAAATCACATGTGATTTTATGAAATCACATGTGATTGTGCTACAAATCACATGTGATTTTTTCAGACGTGACTGAAAAAAATTCGAAAAAATGTTCGTCGAAAGTATATAAAAGTGCCCCTCTATAGAAAGATGGTTTAATTCTCGTCGCAATGGTTTATTTTTTATCATTTGACGATTTACCGTTTGTAAGATATTTTATTTTTAAAAAAGTGATGAAAAGTGAGGTTTTTAATTGTTTTTTTATATGATGAAAAATGAATGGTTAAGATGTGTTCTTTTGTTCCCTGAGATGATATTGTTTTTTCATGATCTCACCTCATCCAAGTATATATATGTACAAGTTAAGAATTCTTTTAAAAATAAATAAAGTGCATGAGATCTAACAACATGTTGTAATCAAATTCGATAATAATGTTTTTAAACAAATCCTCATTGCTTATATAGACTTTGAAATAATTTGTAATAGAGGAAACATTTGTCTGATAGAGTGATAGGCAATAGCTTTTCGACTCATGCCTAAAAAAAACATTTGACCAAGCCTTACAAAACTTTTTTAACTTTTAAGTTATTTACCCTATCTCGTATCCATAAACACATATTAAACACGCAAGTATTGTTCCTAAGGGTGTTATTCGGGTCAAGTTGGTAGGTTCGTTCGGGTCGGGTCAAAGTCAGGTCAAGACTAATAATTTTATACCTAAACCTGATCTTATTTGAATTCGAGTTAATCGGGTTCGGTTCCATACGTGTCAGGTCAACTCGGGTCGGGTCAATTCGGGTTCGAGTCAGCCCGAATATAAATCAAATGTAAAAAAAAAACCAAATCATTTTTTAATCTTTTAGATAGAAAATTTATAAAATTTATATTAAAAAATAGGAAATTCCTTATTCGGGTCGACACGGACCCGAGTTAGCCAAAAACAATTAACCCAATTCCCGACCTTATTTAGTATTCGGGTTACTCGAATTGACCCAAATAACCCGAATACATTTTTTGACCCGAGTAATCCGACTCGAATATGCTTAATCGGGATCAGGTACGGGTCTTCGGGTCCAATTTTTTGACACCCCTAGTGTTGGGCCAATTAAATGCCTAATGATCTCCATCTTAGGATTTGAATAGAAAAACATCCTAAGTGTAGATAACCTTAAACAATACTCAAGTCACTGATTAAATAGTTATTCAGTGAGTTACCTTAAAGTGTGCAACTTGAGTCTATAAAGAAAGACTCACCATTCACTAAAGCGGAGTTTAGTGAATAAAGTCCCTGACCAAAGAAGAAGGTAATGGGTTCAGTGGGCTGTGGCAATAAGCTCACTGAAACCCTCTAGATCCCCTCAACATTTGAGTCAACATTCGAGGAATTCCGTTAAATGCATTCTTCAGCTTACTACTGAAGTAAAGATCACTAAACATGATTAAAATAGATGAGTTGACTAAACTTGTTGACTATTGAAGATACAAATGAGCTCATTCAAAAGACTCAGGAATCAATTCCCAAACTCTTAAAGACTGAATAATTAAAGCCAGTCAGACCAAAACCTCTACAAAAACCAAACTAATGTGTGAACTTTGCTATTCTTACAATCTATTCCAATATGATCTGTTATAGAATTATATATTTTATGAAAGGCAAAGTGAGAACAATAACTCTGTATGATGTACGTGTTTGCTCGTCACTAAGTAGTAGTAAAACTACAAGGCTCAGCCTTATCAGTATGCATCTCCTTCAAAACAAATTCAGCTGCCTAAGGCAAATCCTTTCCTCCTATGTATTTACTATGGTTTCAATGACAATCACCCTATGGCTGTCGCATGCATCGTGAGTGTGAAGTATGCATAAGCAATGATTGTTGGTGCAACATTGACTAGGATCTCTTTTATGTTTTAATGATGACAAATAAACGTTCACAAAACGTAAAATCACAAACAGTAGCCTAAATCCGTAAAACCGGATTTCCTTGTCCGGCGCGCTGGTCGTGCATCAGCGAGCGAGCAGCGCGCCACACGCGAAATCCATTTTACGGATTTAGCAATTGTCGGCTTTCCTCTTACTCGACACATGTGGAAACTTCAATAAAGGTATGTACATGATATTTGGGCATTTAGGAACACTTCAAATGAGGTTTAGACTTAGAGAGGAGCAAAAATAAATCCTCCCGTTTTTCTATAAAACGCCAACTTAAATCTTTTATCAAAAGCCTTTAGCCAAGGCCGAGACTTCTTTCTACACCTAGTATGATCATGTTTTCAACATACCAACAAGCAAAAGTATTCATTTGACCTTAATCCGGATTTACGTTGTTCCTAATCACGTAACGGGTTTTACTCCCTTATTGGTCAAACTAAGTCAAATGTCATTTTGCGTAAACGCATCCTTTCCCTTTATGGAATATGCTTTACTTACGATGCAAAGCACTTGGCTTGTTTGCATCAAGATGATTCGTGATCAAATCCATTGTTGATTATCATGGATTAAAGTCTAAATGACTAACTGATTTTATGGTACATGGAAGTTTATCATACTTTCACTTTTCTCACTTTCTTACCCATAAATGTTTTTACAAACTCACATGTATTCCTTACATGTACAAGTCCTCACTTCCTCTACATAATCATTCAACCCACTCTTCCTAATCACTTGTTTACCTTCTTACATAACAAGTGATTTCATCCTTCAACACACACTCCAAACATCTTCTTCCTAAACAATCACATAATGACATTTGCTTACTCTTTTTCTCTTATTGGCAATATGATTATTAACCCAAATCAATCTTTTGATTTTTTTCCTAAACATCATCTTCTTACTTATCTTCAAACATTCAAGCCTAAACTCTCTCACACATAAACCTTCACCAAATAATCCTTAACAATGCCAACTCACATTCTTTTACACAATGTACTATCCTTGTACTTTGATAACATCAAATATTTAATACTTTTTAGTAGCAAAATACCCCGTATATTACCTGCAAATGTTTCACTAATACTTGAAAACGAGATATTTTCTATCATTTTGTAGTTTTCAGGTGAAATGCAGGAAAATGATAAGAAACAAGGGAAAAAGGGCTTAAAGTGTAATTATCTGAAGAATGTTACGGCGTAACACCAAAAATGGTTACACCGTAACATATATTAAGCAAGTACGAAGATCAAGGACAACTTTACGGCGTAACACCATATCTAGTTACGCCGTAAACATGTATTTGGAAGGAAATCTTACCCAAGATAGAGTTACGGCGTAACACCCCTTATGGTTACGCCGTAACCATGAAGATCCACAAATATGGAATGAAGATCACGTACATATGGAAATTATTTGAAGGTTACGGCGTAACGCAATATCTGGTTACGCCGCAACAATTGCTTATTTATGGAATGCCGTGTAAGAAGGTTACGGCGTAACACCTTTATCAGTTACGCCGTAACAGGTTCGATACTTATAAATAGAGGCCTCATTCAAGCTATTCCGACATCACTTCCTCCACAGCCAATTGGAGAGGCGACAAAGGCTTCCAACCTTCAAAGAATTCCACCTGGAGTCCAAGGGAGATCACACTTTATTTACTTTTTGTATTTAATCGTTCAAATACGAATACTGTAAGAATTATGAGCTTTCAATCTATGATTACTTCTATTTCTTGCTGTGTTTCCGTTACCATGAGCGGCTAAGCACTTAAAGTGCTGGCCTAGTTATGTAGTTACTATTGTTATGATGTTTGTTTCCTGTTAGATTATGGTTTCGTTAGATATTCCTTGACTATCGTGTAACCCTGGGTTTTGGTAGTACGGGTGGTTTGGACCTTGCTTGCCCTATTATTAGATTATCATGTCAATATGGGATCCATCGGGTACTAAGGAGGATGTATGACTCCATCTCGAGTGTAGGAACTAACCGGTCTCCGCACTTATCACTCAATATACTTAAAAAGCACATGAACTCTTTTAGAGGGGGTTAATAATCTGTATAGGTTATTAGATAAGTTTTGGGAATAGTTGGGATTAATCACTGCAACCTGGATATCCTACATCCTATACAATTTGGACTGAGTCAAAATCGCAAGAAGTATACGATAGACTAAATATACCTATTCAAGTCTATCGACCTAAGAAACCACTAATAAAACCATAGTTTAACATTGCACAAGAAAACGTTTTCATAACAGTAGTAATGAATTAACTAGGTTAGCACGTTTTCTCTCCTGATGTCTCCAAACCCCTTTAATTTTTAGTATTTAATTTTATTGTAATTCGTTTCGAATCAATTCAAAAACCATTTTTAAAAAGTGACATTTCAAATTAAAATTAATTACAACTTAGCTCTTGGGACGACCTTAGATTTACCATTCTATACTACCCACGATCGGGTTCTCTGCCCGTTAGTGCGTTGTCAGGTAGATCGAGTTTTATAAATTTAAAACTTGAGTAAAAATATATTTAAAAATAAATACGCATCAATTGTTAACCCCGTAGGTTTGAGTAAAACCTTTTGCTACAAGACGAGCTTTATATGTATGTATGTTTCCATCCATATCGGTCTTCTTCTTGAAGAGCCATTTACTCCCAACTATCTTATAGTTAGGAGGAAGATCAACTAAGTTCCAGACTTGGTTGTCTTTCATGGATTGCATTTCCATATTTATAGCTTCAAGCCATTTATCGAATTTAGGATCCGAAAATGCAACTCGATAGTTAGTGGGTTCACCATGATCCTCTAACTTATGTTCCTCAGCATCGACATAATAACCATATCGTTCATGTGCTTGAGGTATCCTCACGGATCTACGAATGAGATTTATATCAGTTTGATTCGGCCTCTAGTTGATGTTGCTAGTGTTCTCAAAAGGTTGTTATTTTTGCCTTTGAATTTCATCAAAGTCTATAGTGCCCCTACTTGCTTCTTGTGAGATGAGACCGTTCTAAAAAAACTTAGCATACCAAGCAACAAATATTTTGTTCTCAGGTGGGTAGTAGAAATAGTAACCTATCGTTTCCTTTAGGTATCCTATGAAGATGCACTTGATGCATCTGGATTCAAGTTTGTTTGGTGTGCTCGTTTAACGAGAGTGTCACAACCCCAGACCTTCAAGTAAGACAGATTCAGGACTTTCCTGTACCGTATTTCATCTGGTGTGTTTTCAACCTTCTTTGTCAGAACCATATTGAGTATGTGTGTAGCAGACTCTATAGTATAGCCCCGAAAGAACATTGGCAAAGTCGTTAGACTCATCATAGATCGAACCATGTCAAGCAAAGTTTAATTTCTCATCTCGGACACACCAATATGTTATGGCGTGTAAGGAGGGGTAAGTTGTGAGACAATCCCATGACTCGTAAGATGATCTAAAAAATCTTGACTTAAATACTCGCCTCCTCGATCAGATCAAAGCAATTTTATAGTCTTTCCGAGTTGATTTTCTACTTTATTTCAGAATGTCTTGAACATTTCAAAGACTTTATGTTTATGTTTAATCAAGTAAACATAACCATATCTACTGAAATTGTTAGTAAAAGTAAAGTAGTAGTTAGCACCTTCTCTAGACGTGGTTCTAAATGGGCCACATACATCACCATGTATGAGTCCAAGTAGATCATTAGCCCTTTCGCTTGCATGGGTGAAAGGCTTTCTTGCCATCTTACCAGATATACAAGATACACATACGTCAAAAGACTCTTCATTAATTGACTTAAAAAGCCTATCGTGTTACAGCATCGCAATGTGTTTCTTGTTTCTACGGCCAAGACGACAATGCTATTGAAAAGTAGAATCCAAGTTGTGCTTGGATTTCTTGTTGCTACATGTGTAAATAGAATGCTCATTAGATACCTGATTATGCATATCAATCTTAAAAATACCATCACGAGGAATAAAATTAAAATAAAATAATTTATCCTTAGAAACTAAAATAGCACCATAATCTATAAATTTATGATGAAAACCATTATCCCATAAACGTAAAAGTGAAATAACCCATCTAGTAATAGAGGGAGAAAAATGACAATTGTCTAATACCAGAACCATTCCACTAGGGAGGATAAGATCAAAGCGCCCTATGGCTTCGACAGCTGCACGATTGCCATTGCCAACGTACAGATCCAAAGCACCTATAATCAACTTCCGATTTCCCCTATGCCCCCGAATTGTATTACAAATGTGAGTACCATAACCAGTGTCATAAATCCAGGAATTAGTTTTAGGAAATGAGTAGAGTTTTATAGTGAAGATACCTGATGTACCAGACGAGTTGGCTTTGTTCTTATTCAACTCTGCCAAATAGAGAGGACAGTTCCTCCTCTAGTGTCTAAGCTTCTGACAGTGATGACACTCTTCATCCTTAGCAGGATGCTCCTTTTTCGTAGGTGGGGGGATCATGTGCCTGGGTAGCTAACTTACTCTTGCCCTTGTTCTTTTCCTTGCCTCGAGCTTGCAGTTTGGGTTTCTGAATATGAGCTTGCCTTATAGCTAGGACAGTCGGAGCTTTCTTAGGCATACATTTCTCTGTAAGTTTTAGCATGGCATGCAGTTCAGGTATGCTCTTCCACATGCCATGCATGTTATAGTTCTGAACACACTGGTCATAGTCCTTGGAGAGTGAACTAAGAAGCAAGTTCACACCAAGAACTAGAGGCATAGGGTAGCCAAGGTGCTTCATTTGGTCCAAATATCCTTTCATCTTTAACATATAAGTGCTAATAGATTGGTCTTCCTCCTACTTGCAAGCATGAAATGCCTTGACAGTTTCAAATAATTCTTGCTCAGCATGTTGTTAGAACATTGTTTTTAGTTCCTATAACATATCAAATACGATGCGGTCCTCCAAGTTCTTTTGGATCTCAAAGGTCATGCTCACCAACATAAGACAAGCTACTTCTTGTTGTTCAGCAACCCTACAAGTGCAGGCATTACGAACAATAGTAGTTATAGTAGCAGGAGGCGATTCAGGTAAGGCCTCTTCCAAATG
>BQNB010111893.1:0-22256 GCA_026074375.1 Tanacetum coccineum | reverse complement strand
TTTTTACACTTAACCCAAACACCCCCTTAATATTTTAAAAGTGATTTTTAACCCTATAAAAGCTAAATTAAACTGAAATTTGTAAAAGACTACTACTACTTATGCATTTTTAGACAATAAAAAGATGAAAAGCTAAAAAATAAGCACTTAAAAAGAGTGATAAGCTAGAACAGTTTATAAGCTAAATTAGGCAGTTTTTAATCAAGTTGCACAAAAATGAAATGAAAGGTAACTAGAAAGCAAACTTAAGCATTAATGAACACAAATAAGCACACAAGACATTAATAAGCTAAAAATAAGCTAATAAGCAATTGCTACAGTAACTTTTTAAGCAAAATTTAAAGAGAATTGTACCTTTAACCCTTGCTCAAAACAGGGTTTTTGAAACCTAATTCAGCTCTAAAACTACCCACAGCTTATGAATAAGCTAAAACTAAACAAACCCAATGAGCCATCCCAAATTGCTCATTCATCCAATGCTTGATCCAACAGTGACTTTGTCTTTCTTTTGAATTTTTCTTAAAGTTTTTTTAAAAACAGGTTATACAATGGCTTATATTGAGAGCTTAAAGGTTTTTAAAGAGACTTTTGTAACTTAGAACACAAGTGTAAAATTAACTGAATTTTCATTAAAAGAAATGAAATACAAGTACATAAAAGAGCTAACTGAAAGCTTAACACTCTAAAACTTTTTAAAAACCTAAAACCACATCCTTTGCCTCAAGGGCTTACAATGCTTAAATAGTAGAAAAACGAGCTAGGGTTCCTTTGGTCTTCTTGTCTTCTTGCTAGTGTGTTACTTTGTAGACACAAAACTGAAGTGTGTTTGTTGTGAGAGTGTAGACAGAGACAAATCATGGCCCTTCATTTGCCTTTGTGCCCAAGTCGAGTTATAAGAACCATTGATGAATTTGGTGGGTCTTTGGATTGCCAACATGGCAAAGCCCCTTTTTTGGTGGGAAAGATAGTGGAGAGGAGGGGGGAGGTTTGTCCATGGGGTTGTTTGGGTTTGCAGGATAAAGGGGAGGAAGTGAACCCGTGAGTTCGTTGGGGTTTGAAAAGGGCGGGAAAAAATGGTTATAAAAAGGTTAGGGGTGACAGGGCAAAAGTTTGGTGGTTTGCCAACTTTGGCCCTTCAAGGTGTATGTGGTTGTTGCAGTTTTCGTCCTTGGTTAATTAAAAGTTTGGGGACTTGGCAGTTTCAGCCCCCAAGGGTTATATTTGCAATTGCATCACACGTCCTTGTTAGTATAAGAAGTTGTCTTTGGCAGCTTTGGCCCTTGGGGTATTTCTTTGGCAAATTGGCAGAATGGGCCCTTCTCTTTCTTTTCTTCTTTTTCTTCTTTTTAAATAAGTTTAGGATTTGGCAATTTAAGTCCCTAAACTTATTTTTCTTCACTTGTTGACTTCTGGATTTGTCGGGGTTGACTTTTTGATACTTGGGCTTTGACTTGACTGTGTCTTTTCCACGCTTTTCCATTTCGTGTCCGGTTTTGTCGTTTTGGCTTCGTTTTTTGTCCTTTTCTTAGATATCCGTTCCTGCACAACACAATTAGCAAAACAAAACAAGCATATATTGGCAATTTTAAATCCGTTTTTTGGTTATTTTAACTTGTTTTTAAAGGTAAACTGTATGTGTAATTAAACACAACCACTAATAGTTGTAGCTTATTACTTTCTTTAGTTAATGGTTCGTTTGGTTTAATTGTTTGTTGAAATCGGTTTCAACTCATGTGGCGAGGAGCTTAAATCTATCAAGCCAGATAAACTATCTTGAGTTTGATGCTTTAAAACTTAGAGTATTTTAATAGTTTTAATTAGATTGGGAGTTACTTGCTATCGATGCTTCTATTCGGGTTTCTACCTTTCTTTTCTTTTCAATAATAATTAGATTAAGTAATAAATTTAGTTTTTTTTATGACTTTTATTACTTTGTGATTAATATGCTAGTGAGTAGTTTTCTTTTTTATCCTTTGTTAAGTTGTTGGGTAAACAGTGAAATTAAGTGTGGAATTTAATAAAAGTGATTAATGATAAATAGTTTCAAAAATTATTTAGATTAAAGTTTTGTGTTTAGTCGAACGGCAAATCCACAAGATTAAATAGGCTTAAGTTTAAGCAATTATTTTCCACTTTGAAAAAGTCGTTTTCAATATTAAGTCAAAAACGTTTTGAGAATTCCCGTTAGCCTCTTTATTTTATAGCATAATAGGTGTAATTTGGTTGCCATGTTTTGATTTTTTTTGCGCCATTATTAGTGTAAAATTTTGATTTAGTTTGCTTATTTTATCGTGTTTCCTTAATTACCGTTAACTTTTTTAATTTAGAAGTCATAATTGCTTTTAATTTTTAATTGCCTTTTAATGCTTTTTAAACGTTTTTAAGTAGAATAGAAAACGAATCAAAATCTTAATCTATTCAAAATCCCGTTTACAACGTCAACAAACACGAAGATCAATTCACGCCTCGTCGGAACAAAAACGCCGGAAACGACTAGAAAAAAGGGTTGCTTTCCCGGAAATCGATAACTTCCCGGAACTATATTTTAATTGTGAGTTGGTTTATTGCTTTGGTAAAACGATTGGTTAATTTATTTTTTAGGAAATTGTGGGTCCCAATTATATATATATATATATATATAAATATATATAAAATATATAATAATAAATATATATATGTATATAATATATATATATATATATACTAATGGGACACCGATCAAATTCCGAACTTTGATAAAATCTTAGATGACTTATTTAAGATAGGTAGCTGAAAACATAAAGCGAAAATGGGGCAAGATAAAGTTCAGATAGTATTAGGAACATGATGAAGTTATCGGAGGAGTGATCAAGAGGAAGATGTGATGAGAGTATACATTGATATGTTGGAAATTACGATCGAGGACGTAGAACGAATTAGGAAATATTTTAACGTCCCTGAGAAAAAGACGAAATAGTAACAACCTTTGATCCCAGAACCCATTCACACCAACACCACCTAATGATGATTATGTAAGCACCGCGCTACAAAGAGATCAATTATTGACGAAACTTTTTGAAGAATTCGGTGACAAGATCTTGAATGTAGCTACGATTGACAAGGAGCTGATCCTACTATGGATCTAGAAGAGCTGACAAGACTTCTAGCTATGTGACCTCAATCAAATTTTATGAAAATACAGGGTGCAATCAGTTATCAATTAAAATCGAGCCTTTCATTCATACTCCAACTAAGAGTCCCTTATGTGGAGTGTTTTAAAAACATCTAAACCATGTAATTAGATAAGTGACATTACATCTCTTGGAAGGTATGCTTTTTATTCAACATTTCCCCTAACATGTAAAGCTTACTTACACCCTAATGGTGTCTATTGCTACTTCCACCTACACTTGAACCCAAGTAAGAGGGATGGACACTCAACGGTTACCTAGTAAATAAGGGTGAGTCAAGGCTAAGACTCAAACCAAAACAACGCTATCGTGGGAAGCACCCCAAACCTATCTTTTAATTCCTATCTTTTAATTTATGTTTTTTTTGTTTCATTTCCTTTTTGCATATTAGTTGGTTTGTATGTTTCTAACTTGGTTTTGCAGGTTTTAGCAGAATTCATGATCATCTCAATTCATAATCATATGGTAAAATTGTTGTTGATGCAACAATTACTGCGTAACCAACTTAGTTACATCGTAAATAAGACCATTACGACGTAATCCCTTACAAGGTTACGCCGTAACATGCTTAATGAAATTTTCTAAAAAAAAGTATCATATGATTATGGTGTAACCATGATGGTTATGCCATAACCTCTTTATGAAAATCTTAATAATCAAGTTTGAAACATTTCTAAACCGTGTATATTGGTAAATGAACTTTGTGGGTACATTCTCTGGAAACCTTCACGAGACTTCACTCGTCCACTTAGGCCACTGAGTGGTTTAAAAGTCTTGTTACATACGCTAAATGCAACCGTGATTCCTACGAAAGTGAGTTAGGATTGTATTTCTTGTATTATTTTGTACATTTTGGTATCTTACTTTTTGTCGAATTTATGCTTTGGTATTAGCTTTCTTGTAGCTATATAGGTTGAAGCATGCAAAGTTGATACTTGGCTATAGGGACGCATGTGAAATCCGAATTCGTTTGATACCATGTTGATGATGATGGGATGATTGCTCGAGGAAGCAGACTTGGAGCTTGGCTTAGAGCATGCTATCTCTTCATCATACCGAGCAATTCTAAAAAAGTTTCTAGTCTTAATTCTACTCTTTCCTTTTTATTTCATTTCCTTAAGGTACAATAGGGACATTGTACAAATCAAGTGGAGGATGGGAGTAGAATTAATACTTGACATATGTTTTGCCTTCGATTTTCTAGTTTCGTTGAAAATTATGCCAATTTTAAAATTTGACAATTTTTTCTTAAATAACTAGAATTAATCTTTGCCGAATGCACATTACCCTTTATTACTTGGTGAGATTTAAGCCTAATATTCCATTTTCATCATATTACTCAAAAATCTACCAAAATATTGAGTGTGTCGGTAGTATTGTAGACTTTAGAACTTGGCCTGTACATCATTTAGAGACCTAATTGATTAGCGGGAATGGATAGTTCAAGAAGGCAACACTTAGGAAATCATCCAAAAAGCCTATATGTGTTTGTTTATCGACTTGTTACACTGACTTGTCGACCTCCCTTGATAAACCCTTTTGATGCACTCATTATTAGTGCAAGATACCCCTAGATCACCCATGTTGAACCAATCTATGTTTTCACCCTACTCTACATGTTTCGTTTCACCATTTCACCTTAGCCTATCATGTAGTCTTTATTTTTTTTTGTGCTGAAATCTCTTGCTACTTAAGTCCATGGTTCGGGGGAATGGGATCGAAAATTTTATGCATTCGTGGAAGACCAATCAATTATGATCTATAAAGACCCCATGTATCACCACTTTCGATGTTGTTTATCTCATATGGGAGAATGTACGTATAATATCGAATGTTGCAAGGGCAATAATTAAATATATAAACTCCTGTAACATTTGCATATTTATCATAAAGAAAAGAGGGTGCAACTAAAAGCCATCCATGTGCTAAAAATGGTGCAAAATAAAAATAAAAAATGGAGCTAGTAGCCCATTGTTGCACCAAGACATCTCAAATATGAAGAATAGAGCTAGTAGCCCATTATTACACCAAGTCATACCGATGCTTACGAAGAATGGAGCTAGTAGCCCATTATTGAAGATTAGATTTTTGGACTTAAACTCTTGGACCCATGGATGGACAGTAGCAAGTTATGACAACCTTAGATTATTTTAGACTATTTGTTTTGTGTTTTTATATTAACAACCATTAAATGTGTATCACATGTCTATCATAACCCTTTATCACCCTTTAAAAACCATATTACCCTTGTTGCCTTCAAGAATTATTTAGACCCTAATTCTAACTTGTGCAGATTTGTGTGCTTTTCAAGCTTATGATAGAATACATGCTATGACTGTGCAATTAAGCGATCACTCCGAAAATGAAACACTTAGACTAGTGGAGAGCTGAGTGACTTTTTATCCCCTTTTCGTGAGGTGTTCGGCTTTGATGTTTTCTAGCATAAGAGTTTTATAAATTCATTTCTTGAAGTTATTCTCGGGAAATCTTTTTATGAAATGTTCTAACAGGTTCTACTTGATGGCAAGCAGAAGTCAAATGAGGGGATATTTGATAACATCAAATATTTAATACTTTTTGGTGGTAAAATACCCCATATATTACATGTAAATGTTTCACTAACACTCGAAAACGAGATATTTTCTATCGTTTTGTAGTTTTTAGGTAAAATGCAGGAATGTGAGAAGAAACAAGGGAAAAAGGACTTAAAGTGTAAATTCTGAAGGATGTTACGGCGTAACCCCAAAAATGGTTACACCATAACATATATTAAGCAAGTACGAAGATCAAGGACCACGTTATGGCGTAACATTATATCTAGTTACGTCGTAACCATGTAGATGGAAGGAAATCTTGCCAAAGTTAGAGTTACGGTGTAACACAATATCTAGTTACGTCGTAACCATAAAGATCCACATATATGGAATGAAGATCACGAATTTATGAAAATTATTTAATGGTTACGACGTAACACTTTTTGTGGTTACGCCGTAACCAATCAGAAGTCAAAATTTCATTTATTACAAGTTTGTTGAAGAGTTTACGATGTAACCCAAAACTGGTTACGATGTAACCAGTTTGTTACGGCGTAACCAAAAATTGGTTACGCCATAAAGTTCATTTTTGCCTATATTTTGGAATGTCGACATCAGCAAGGTTACGACGTAACCCACAAATCAGTTACGCCATAACACACTCAAAAGCCTATAAATAAGGGCCGAATTTAGCCTTAAGAATCATCCTTCTCCCTCCCCTCTGAGGGGACGACTAGGACATCTCCTCAAGTCGTTTTTCAATACTCTCCATCTTTTCAAGAAGGAAGAATTCGGTCCCGATCATCATCATCATACAGTTTTGTTCGATTATCATGTTTTCATTACTATCATTAATTGACGATAATATCTATCATGTTTTCATTACTATCATTAATTGACGATAATATCGATTGTATGAATACCGTTTTTGGCTAAGCTTATCTTGTTACTTATCATTCTGATTTATTTACTTCTTGCTAATTGTGATTGGGCATATTACTTTGACCATAAGAATGTCAAATATGACGCTCGCTTACCAAGACCAATGGGATAAATCCCTGTTACTATAAAGGCTATAGGGGTTGGGATTTGCGAGATAATTGAGGATTAGATGATCATTCAATCATTGCTTTCACATTAAGTAAAATAAGTGGATCAATAAATTAATTAATAAGTAATTAGGACCGTATCTCCTTCTCTTCTTTCGTACCTAGTTCATTTTAATTACAATTTATTCTTTTCATTAAAACAGCTTTTTAAACGTGACAACCAACTTAAACTCAGATTTGTAACCGTCTTTTAGCTCTTGGGACGATCTCTGATTTACCAAAACTACACTACTCACGATCGGGTTCTCTGTTCGTTAGTGCGTTGTCAGGTAGATCGAGTTTATTAATTTAAAACTTGGTAAAAATATATTTTAAAATAAAATACGCATCAAGTTTTTGGCGTCGTTGCCACGGAGCTAATTAGGTTTTAAATTTTAGTTTTATATATATTTTATTTCAGTGTTGGTTTCCTTGTAATAGCACAATCGACTGTTATCTCTTGTTCGATTTTCAGGAAACATGGAAATAGAGCCTGACACTGAGAACATGACGATAAGCAAGTACCTTGAATATAAAGCTGTGAAAGAAAGGAGATTATGGGATGACGTTTGATCCAGAAGAAGTCCAACAAAGTATAATGAGGCGGATGTTGACTCTTTTCACCGGAATAAGAGTAAGACTTTTAGCTATCCGTGCTCTCATAACTTAACTCCTCCACACCCTTGTTTTCTACCTGTTCAACCATATCCTAAGAATTATTTAGTGGACTTTTAATTATATGAAACATGTTGTGTTGGTTAATTTAGAAGACTTGTAATAATTAAAACATGGCAAAAATCATAAAATAGATACATTTATATAATTATTTCGGACATATTGTACATTTTGGTTTTGCATGAATTTCTAGACAGCTTATAGACTTAAAAATGTGTTAGTACGTCTTAAGACAATTTCGTACATATAACGAACTCGAAAAACAGAGTTAAAAAGAAGGAGTTATGAATTTTACAAGATTTCCGGTAAATATAAAATGTTGACAGCTTTTGAAACTGTGAGAATCTGATCAGTTTTTAAAACTGTTTATTCAGGGTTTTCGGGTCTGATTCGGCTTAAGTATAAAACTACAAAGTTGTCGGTAATGATGTTTTACTATAAAATCGCGAGTTTCAAGGTCTAATCTTAATTATTTCAATAAACATTACATCTCCATCATCCTCCTCTTTGCAGATAAATTTTGTGTTTGATGATCGGGGAACCAAGCCAGATGACTCAAGGAACGAATTGAGTTTACGAACTTTTTCTGTGATGAATGAGATTGATGGATCAGGTGGTGAGGGTGGGGTGGTGTTGATGTTTTCAGGGTTGCTCTTCTCTTCTCGCTCTTCTTCTTCTGACTTGTCATCTCCGAATTTGTTTGGTAGTTTGGGACATATTGTGATGGCATTGATCGAACTATAGATACGGGTTGAGCATTAGGGGTCTTCCGTTGGGTAAGAACGAGCAGAAAAACTGGAGAGGTAGAATTAACATTTAGTTTCAGGTTCTTAACCGTGTCACTCGGGAGTGTTCTTGTTATTCAATCAGTGATGGCCTTCAAGAATGTGTCAATTTTATTTGTCATCTTGCTTTGTTGTTGTTTGAAATTAGCTTTAAACTTAGACAATCTAGCGTTTTGAGATGCCATAAAGTTAGACACCAATCCTTTGAGATTTGATTGATTGTTAAAATTTTAAGGATTCTTATTGAAGGGATGGTTCGGGAATGAACCGTTTGGTTGAAAACGATTAGGAGGGCTTGAAGAATTGTTTTGAGAATTTTGGGGTTGTCTCCACCTAAGGTTTGGGTGACTTTTCCATGACGGGTTATAGGTGTCACCAAGGTTGTTTTGCTCGTGTTTGAAAGTGTATCACTTGCCTCCCACTTCTTTAGTACGCGAGGATGCGTAATCAACAAAAGCTTGCTCGAGATTTTCCATGCAGTATTGAGTGTCGTGGGGATCACTGCATATCTTACATAAAGAAGTGATTTTGTTCACTACAGATTGCTTAGGATCAAGATGAGCTTCCATCAAGCGTTGGACTTGATTTTCGAGCTCAATGAGACGACGGTCGGATGTACTCGAGACATCTTGAGGCAAAGAGATTGCCTTGACCAGTTTAGCGAAGTCCCTTAGGTCATTTCAACTCTCGTTGTCATAGAGGGCTAGGTCCTCTAATAGTGCCCAGGATTCTTTGGCGTTTCAGTCATGAAGCTTACCACTGGCCGATTGATCGATGGTTCGTCTTGTGACAGGATTGACACTATCATAAAATATTTAGACTTGGAGCCAAATGTCGATGCCATGATGAAGGACTTTTTGGAGTAAGTCCTTGAAATAAGTCCATGCTTCAGAAAGAGACTCTCCTTGATGTGTTGGAACATCAGGATGTCATTACAGAGTTTTGCAGTCCTTTTCGGTGGAAAGAATTGAGCAAGGAAACGGGTAGTAAGATCCTCCCATGTGGAGATGGATCCTGTTGGAAGACGTTCAAGCCAATTGCTAGCTTGATCGCGAAGGGAAAATTAAAATAAACACATGCGTGTCCTTTCCCTGTTTGCAACATCAAGGTCAAGTGAGTCCATAAGTTTTAAGTAATCCTTGAGATGTTTATTTGAATCCTCGAACCGAAGTCTGTGGAATGAGCATTCGTTTTGCACCAACTGGATGGTGTCGGATCCCAGAGGCACTACATTGTTCCCTACACGGAGCTCAGTGGTGTTTCGATAGTCCTCGTGGCTTGGTTTGGAGTAATCTCCAAGAGTACGGATAGGATTTTCGTTTTCCATGGAGGTCAACAAAAATGGATTACAAACAAAGGGTACGAAGAAAAGATAGACTACAAGAAAGCTAATATACGGAAAATAAAATCTCATTTTATAGGAATCAAGCGAGTAGACCTAAGTTAAACAATGATCGAAACCTAACTATTCCCCACGCAGCAGCGCCAAAAACTTGATACGGGTGTTATGGACTGACTCACAAGAAGTTTTACAACTCCCTAGGCAGGGCACCTAACCGTTGTAGTATAGTAAGGTAAGACTCGTGGATTGTTATCATTCTCTAGAGGGATAGGTTGGGAAGGCTCGAACATAATCTAACAGAGGTCTAAGGGTTTGAGAGAAGATTCTTTTTGTATTTCTATATTTTTATAAAAGCAGGTAAATATCATTGGTTGAGAGGTTGGTTTTTAATTATTTAAACTAATAATACTAAATAAATCTAAACTACTTTGGTGATAACTTATATCGTAAACGAATGTATTTACTTAATCATGCACTACTCCTTAGTTTGTTTCTCCTAATTATGTTGCTTTGTCACTCTTGTAATGATCTGTGTAAGTATTTCCTAAGTCATAAACGAATTACACGAACCCACCGTCTATGTAATATTCCGTTAAGGCAACGCACAATTAAGGTAGTATGAAGACTATTACCGATGGTATCCTTTCTACACACTCGCGTTTCCCTAGACGTCTATGCCAATTTAATATCTTATGGCTAGTTTTCTAAAGCCTAACGCGCACATCCATCACAATAAGCAACACAATAAGGATTTACGTACTAAGTTTCATGCAATCATAAGTAAATACAAAAGAGATCTAGCCTAACATGTTAAAAGGAAGTGAAGAACAATAACTAATAACGCAACACATAGACATATTGAATGATAAAGGATAAAGACCTTCACTTCATTAAAACATGTAGTTGAGGCTGTTACAAGAGGGTTGTGAAACCCTAAAAATGGCCTAAGATGCAGCTAAAAATGTATTCTAATATTAGGGTTTGGTTCCCAAAAGTTTCACACCTAAAAACCCTAAGAATTGCGAGTATATATTGAAAAAGAAGTCACGACGGCGTCGCAAGATTCCTTACGCCGTCGCTTCGTCGAATATTTTATGGTTTCCAATAAGGTGGTTACGTCTAGACGCCATCGTGAGGATCCTGACGCCGTCGCTTGAATGTTGTGACGCCGTTGCTATAGAATTGCGACGCCGTCTCCACACACTGTGTGCATAACTCTTCAAGGGATTTGGTGTAGAGTCGTAGTCTTGTCCGTTTATTCTCTAAATGAGCCCAAGTCATGTGTATTTTCTTCAAAAGCCATCCAAATGCTAAAAACATAAAAACAAATGTTTAAGTATATAATTCGGGCATAAAAGCATGATTTAGGGGGTTAAATGACCCCTAAAAAGCGTATAAAATGACACCTCATCACAACACCTTAAGGATTTCTTAAAACTTGTGGACTCACTCGACTTTAATGGTGATAATAGGGAAAGGACGTGCCTGCGTTTATTTCAATTTTCCCTTCGAGATCAAGCTAGCAATTGGCTTGAGCGTCTCCCCACGGGATCCATCTCCTCTTGGGAGGATCTCACTAATCGTTTCCTTGCTTAGTTATTTCCACCGGGAAGGACTTTTAAACTTCGTAATGACATCTTGATGTTCCAACAACACCAAGGTGAATCTCTCTCTGAAGCTTGGACTTGTTTCAAGGACTTACTCCAAAAGTCCCTCATTATGGTATCGATCTTTGGCTCCAAATCTAAATTTTTATGACCATGTCAATCCCATCACAAGACGAACCATCGATCAGGTAGTCGGTGGTAAGTTACGTGATAAAAACGACGAAGAATCTTGGGCATTATTGGAGGACCTCACCCTCTATGACAACGAAAGTTGGAATGACCCAAGAGATTTTGCTAAACCAGTCAAGGTAATCTCTTTGCCTAAAGACACACAAAAAACGCTCGACCATCGACTGTTTGAGCTTGAAGACCAAATAAACTACTTGATGAAAGGACCAAAAGAAAGCTCGACACACGTCCCTCAAGCTTATGCCAATGTGGTTTCCTCCGCTCCTCAATCACAAAACCTTAATCAACCATCGCGGAAAATCCCTTTCTCATTCCAGCGGGTCTACTCGGAGCCACAACCAAGGGAACTCGAGCTAAGTTTTGAAGCCCGCATGCAAGAATACATGGCTTAACATACGAAAAGAATTGAAAGATTCGAGAAAGCTATATTTAAGCAAAGAGATGAGATTAATGGAATAATGGCTGAAATGTTTAGACTCCTAAAAGAACTAACGTCAAGCACAATGCCAGAAAAGGTACTAGTTAGAGAAGAAATTAGGAATCCCATAACTAAGAATGTCAATGCCGTCTCCCTTTGTAGGATTGAAAGTGAGAAAGTTAAAGAAAATAATGAGGTTATTGATAAAAGCATTATCGAACAGGAGAAACGTAGTATTAAGGAACCGATTAGGATCGCAAACAAGGAACCCTTAGGTAAAGAAAGAAAAATAATAGAGCCTCTTGAGCCACAACCTGTTAGCCACTACCTTAAGCATAAAATAAATAAGGGGTTAATAGAGGGTCTCGTAGAAAATCAAAGGTTCAATGATTCTTTGCTAGCAATGCAATTAAGAAAAATAGAGTGTGAGGATTACCATTCACTTCTCAAAGAACCCATGCGCTAAGTAATGCTTAAGAAAATAATAACAAAAAGTAGATATGGAAGGAAACTTTGTGATACCATGCAACGTTGGAGGATTAAAATATATAGATGCCTTAGTTGACCAAGGATCCGACGTGAACGTCATGCCTTTATCCACTTACAATAGGTTGACCGACGAGAAGCTTGTAGAAACCGACATTAGACTCTCCTTAGCTAGTCGATCACATATCTACCCTTTAGGAATAGTCGAGGACGTGTTAGTCGAAATATCCGGTTTCGTATACCCCGTGGATTTCGCAATCTTAGACATTAAGGAAGATAGGAAAAATCCATTCATCCTAGGAACGCCATTTTTAACGACGGCTAAAGCTAAAATTAAGTTCGACAAAGGAATAATAACTTTAAAATCTAGCAAGAGTAAGGTTAATTTCCACAAATGCCCCGAGTTCTTTTGCAAATTTAAAGAAGAAGAAAAAGATGAATAAAGTCAAACCCATTACGCATCCGTAAAATGAGCGCATTTTAGAATGGGAAGAAAGAAGCAAGTTCCATCGTGAGAAAGAGTTGGAATTTAATCAATGAAGAAATAAGTTGTTTAACAAAAAAATTCTATTTCCAAAAATATAAGTAGTGATGTGAACGACCAAGGAGGAGTCACATAAGAAATAGGACACTAAGTATAGCTAAAAACTCTCTAATAAACAAAAGCGCTTATTGGGAGGCAACCCAATCTTTTAATTTCTTGCATTTTAGGTGTGTCATGTGTGTTTTAATACTTTATGGTTTATTTTAATTGTTTGAAAATAATTTTGTAATCAAGCTTTGCTTTGATTTTAACCTCGTCTTAATCTCAATCAAAGGTATTTTGCATAATAAGTGTAGGGGAAATATCCGGTTTATAAAAACCATTTCAAACATGTTAAAAATAATTTAGATTAATTCGCGTCTTGTGTTTTTGTTTGAGTCATATGATTGTGTTAATAAATTCTGTGGTTTTGTAGTAAATTTTGCAGGAAATACTAATGGGACTTGCGTGCAGAAATTTTTCAAGAAAAGAAAAAAAATCTTACAGCACGTGGAGACGGCATCAGGATTTTTTCTTACGGCGTCGCCACCCTGCTATAGTAAAATCCGTATTTTTTTCTATTTTTGAAAATTTTGTGTAATTTTTGGAATTTTTAATTTGCTTAAAACCTGTAGAAAACCACAATTACATTAACACATTCATCTTATTCTTTATTTGTTTTCGTAGAGTCAAAAACCCTAAATCATATAGTTGTATTTATCATTCCGCTGATTTTACGCTAGGTATAGTTGTATCTTGTCTTTGATTTGCAGGTTATATTTGATAAGGAGAAGCCCGGGAGTTCTTAGGAGTTTCACGTGGACGATTCTTGGATGACGATTTAGCCGGGGTCATTTGTTTCTTCTCCATCATTGAGCAAAACCAGAGGAGTACTAGTTTTTTTCGCTCTTTTTCTTTTCCCTTTATTCGTTTACGGGTACTTTGTGGAACATTAGGGACAATGCTCATAATAAGTGTAGGGGGAATAAAAGCCTTAGAAATTATTCTTTCATTTGTCTTTGCTTTGTCCCTAAAATGATGAGTAATAGATCGAAACATAGCGTAAAAGGTAATTTTGACCAAAATTTAAAAATTTTATGGCACATACCGGTGAAACTAATTACTAGTAGTGTCTTATTGGATAGGGAATTACATGATTAGCACAAAAATCCTACCACTTAAAAAAAATTTCCACCCCCAAATTGTGAGGTTCACCCCTAGATCATTAGGAATTCAGGTGTCCATATTTGATACCCAAGGTAATTAATACCTTTAGCTTTCTCGAGTTAAAGAAAGAGCAATTGCATGTGTCGCGTTCATGGATGTGTCCGTGCACGTGCGATTTTGTCGCCTTTTCTGGAGCATTGATATCGATTTTAAATTATATAAGAGTGTACCGGTAGTGTATTAAATTCTAGAACTTGCTTTAGTGATTTATCCCGAGACCGCATAGTGAGTATTAGGATTTGCTAAATGATAAGAGGCACTAGGATTAACTCATGTTTTTGTAACACCCCAAAACTTGTTTTGAAGTATTTATTTACGAAAATACCATTAGAATAGTTTGACTAAGACTTTTATAAGTTTGAAGATGTCATATGATTGGCTAGTCAACCCAATAGTCAAACTATAAGTATTAATATTATCTAAATGGTATTAGAAAATATTGTGTGTCACATTTATAAAAGAATATGACCCAAAGGACTAAAGTTGTCAAATGGTAAATGTGCTACATAAGTTAATGTGGTCAATCTATGGAGAACAAGACTTAGATGACCATTCTTTCCATATAGGCAAACTTGTACCTATCTAATCCTAGAATAACCACAAGACTTTCCACATAACTCCATATGTTTTTGGTGTTTTGTGTGTGTCGACCCAAGGAAGGAAAAAGAGAGGGAAAAGATGAGATAATGGCTAGTGATGGTTTGAAGGTTAATTGAGGTCCCAAATCAAGATATAAGTTCATTCTAATGATCCTACCCAAGTAAGTAATCCATATCTTTAGTTAATTGAAGAATTATGAATTAGGGTTCATGTAACCCAAATTGGGGGTTTTGGGTAATTAATGTTCTAAACCCTATATAAAGGTGTTTATGAATATGGGTTAAGGTAAATTAATGATTTAAGATAAATTGGTAATTTTAAATTATGATCAAGATATGATCATATAATAATTATAAGGATTTAGTTATGATTTAAGATGGTTAAGGGTTCAGGACTTATGTTCCAATAATGGTTTATGTTTAACTTGGGTAATTAGAGATTCATCATATGATCAAGATATGATCATGTGATGATTAGAGCTAATGATAGGTATGAATAATGGGTTGTGTAAACCCTTGTTAATTGTATTTGTATTAATGTGAAAAATAGGTGCTTGTAATGATTTTGAGTAAGAACCAAGGATTCAAGATGATGGTGATAACACTTATGTTTATTAGCTTGGATTCAAGGTAAGTAAACCGGTTATAATATGAAATTATATTGATTTTACCATATATGTGTTAGGTGGTTAATGTAAGGAAAGTTAGGATGCCTTGGTTAGAAAGCTTGGACTAAATAGTAGATGTGAGGCAAGTTTGGCAAAACTAGCAAAAGATGTGGTTAAGCCTAATTTAACCCATTTAAGGTATGTAATGATTTGTATGGTATGTTGAATGTGTTTAATGTGTAATATGATAATTTGATGAATGTAGTCTTATGGACTAATGAAGGATGAGAATGATGCTTATGTGATGAATGATGTTTAATGTCATGTTATTGCCGTTTACTTACTAAGCCCCGTGCTTACGGTTTAGATGTTTAATGTTTTGTAGGTCCAATGTGAAGAAGGTAAGGCCTTGGAATAAGGCATATGGCTTAAGAGATTATATGTTGGATTATGCATATGAAGTAAGTGTTAGTAGTCGAGCTCGAATCGATTTTTAACCCCTAAGTAAAGTAAATTGGTTTGTAAATGTTCTTGTCAAGTGTCAGGGTCTTTTGTATGATTTTGTATATAAATGGATGCAAATGGGTCAAAAAAGGAATGTAGAACGGGTCAAAAGGGGGTGTTTGGCAACCCCGCAAAGTATATGTTTTGGGTCATTTAGACCACAAACGAGTATGGAAATGATGTAATATATTGGTTTAATGAATTGTGGAAGTTTTGATGTTATGTCATGTTATAAAGGTCATTTTCTGGAAAAATAGGTCAAAGTGCACAAAACGAGTGTGCAGAAAATGGGGTGTTTGGAACAAGGTCCATTTTAACCCATTTTGGGTCAAACGGGTCAAGAGTTTTGGAAAACAATGTATACGGTATAATTCTAGTTTAATGTGGTGTTCATGTGTTTAAATATAAGTCTAAAGATTTGATTTCATGTTTACATAGGTTATGGGTCGTTTTGAGAAATTAGTGCATTGAAGGATTTTTAGTGCACAAGAAGGTCCTTTAGTGCACAAGAAGGTCTTTAGTGCACAAGAAGGTCCTTTAGTGTACAAGAAGGTCTTTAGTGCACAAGAAGGTCCTTAGTGCATAAGAGGGGTCCTTTAGTGCACAAGAGGGGTTTTGTAGTGCACATGATGGGTTTGGCAGTTTTTGGCCAATCTTTGAAAAGTCATATCTTTTATATCGTAAAGAGTTAGAAGGCGTGCCACCTGTCGTTTCGAAGCTAATTGAGTCTACTTTATGTTGATGATACTTTTAAGGGTCGAATGGTAATGTGTTTATGTTAGTTTATCAAGGAGTGACACAAGGTCATTAAAGGTCATACGTTTTTCGCGAAAAGTTTTTAATTTTTGGTCAAATTTAAAGTCGAGTAAGGGGCGTTTCAACTTGGCATCAGAGCTTCGGTCTATGGGAAGTAGGTTTCCACTATAAGTTGCCTTAACTTAGACCACTTGTAGGTGCGTATGTCATAAGTTTAAGTAGTGAAGAATGTGAATGCCTTAGTATAAGGTAGATTAAGTGCTTGTGGTAAATAAAATGATAATGTTTGGAAATAGAATAATTATAAAATGTGATATGTATTAATTCGCCATAGACTTAAGAGATTATGAATGCGGCTAAGAATGTATAACACTTATTGGAAAAGTGTTAAGCGTAGAAGTATATGCTTATGTAATGTGAAGTCAATGGTGGATTATATGTTTAGGTGATGTATGGTATGTATATTATGATGATATGAAGTAAAGAAATGCCTGAGCTAAGATAAATTCATAGGATTGCATTTTAATAAGTAATGGCGAAAGTATATAATTATGAGCTAGATAACGTGAAGATTTTTGAATTATGAAAATTTGCTTAGTGAAAATTATTGTATGAAGAGTAAGCGCTTATATGAATTACTACTAAAGGAATTAAGTATGATAAGTTATAATGTAGAGAACATAATAAAGTATGATGCAATAGAATGACATGGTTAAGTACGAGATGCATATGAAAGATGTTTGAGAAGAGTTGCGCTAGAAATCTTAAATGATGCTAAATGCGTTAAAGAATGTTAAAGTATGAATAAAATCATGTTAAGGAATGAAAGAGATGTATGTGATGAATAAAAGTGAAGTAAATGAGTATATTATAATAATAACCTTTCTAAGGTTATAAGCGAAAAGTTAAACGAACTAAAATAATGCTTAGAGAATTGAATAAGTTGCCCATTTGGGGTTGTCAAGAGAATGATAAACGAAATGTGAAGACATATACGTATATGTAATACATGAAAATGGAAAGTATCAATTGGATCTTGCATAAAATAAAGAAAGATGGATAAAGTCTAAGCCAAAATTGCGTAATGCAATAAGAATGGAAATGAAAAAGTATATGATTAGAAAGGTACGTAAATAACGAAAAGGGGTAAAGAATGATAAATTTAAAATTTAGCTTGGATCCTATGATTAATGTAATGGTATCCTTCAGGATAGCCTAATGTAATGGTATCCTCCGAGATAGCCTAATGTGATGGTATCCTTTGGGATAGCCTAAGAATGTTAATGATACCACAAAGGTATTGATAATGGGCGAATTACTACGGGGAGAAAGCCAAGTTTCCTTCGGGAAAAAGTTAAGGAGATTGGATCCAAGACTATAAAAGATGATATCGAACGTAAATGAGATAGCAATATGAGATGAATGGAAAGTAATGAAGACTTAAGCAAGTTCGAGTGTTATGTTGGAAGTGTATAAGTAGGATGATTTATAATCTCGTTATTTAAATGGATTGGGACGCCTTTCCATTTGAATAAAGAAATTGTGAATCACCGAACCATAAGTTTGTACTTCCTTATTTGCATTGATTGGGACGCTTCTCAATGTAAATAAAGAAGTATAGACTAGTGGGCTTATGTGTTCTCGACATAGCATGATAGGAATTAAGGAAGTAGAAAATGGAAGCCTAAATTAGTTAAATGACTCGTCGCTTAATAGATATAAATATAATATAATATAAATATATAATAAGGATAAGATAAATGATAAGAGTAAGTATTCCGTAAGGCTTTTAAAGAGATTTCTTACTTTTATCCAAAGCAAAAACCCTAAAAAAACCTTCCCGGGTCGTTTCCCGACGAGGCGTGAATTGAAAATCGAGGTTACGTTTGTGATCGCGCGTTTGAATGGTTAATGATTGATTTGGATTCTATTTCTATTAATAATATGCAAAAACAAGTAAAGGCAAACTAAAAACAAAAGCAATTAAGGTAAAACACGAAGAAAAACGATAACGGGACCAAATCCCGTTCTTTAAAAAACCAATTTTTACAAATTTACTCCTACGAAAGCAAAATTAATTTTTAACAATCCTAAATGATAAAAAAAAATTAAAAAAGAATTATATTTTTTTTCACTTTTTTTTAATTTTTTATGAATTAAAAACAGTTTTAAAAAAAAATTAATTAAAAATACTAAACTAAATGGGAAAATTCTGAAAAATTCCTGAAAAGTAGCTTGAACTAAGCTAATCTTAAGAAAAATAAGCTGGGTGAAACAGCTTATTGCAATAAGCTGTAATAAGCAGAAAAGGGGTTATTAGCTAAACTGGCTAAAAAGTGTATAAAAGATTAATTTGTGCAAAGTAAAACGAAAAAGACCCAAGGGCGCTAGTGGTTGTGTGTTGTGTGTGTAAAGCGTTGGTTGAGGTTAGTGAGGTTTAGGGTTTGAGCCTTGCTCACCCTAGACTTCCCAATTTTCTAATGTTTTTATTTTTGCAAATTTTTTTTATGAAAAAGCTTTAATACCTAAAAATAAGCAATTTTTGTGAAGTGACTTTTTATAAGAACCACAAATAAGCACGGAATAAGCTCTTAATAGTGACAGTTTTTGGTTTTAAAGCTAAAAGACTTAAAAAGCTAATTGTTGGCCTATTTTAGACACAATAAGCTAATGAAAAAGCAAATAAGCTAACAACAAACAAATAGCTACACCTAATAAGCATGCAGGAACAAAATAAGCAAAGAAAATGAACCGAAAATAAACTGAAATGACATAATCTCTAAAAGTCTTTTAAACTTAAAATTCTAAACTAAAAGTGTTAAAAAGCTTAAATAAGCTCTACCCTAAACCAATTAAGCTAACAGAACTTAGAAACTATCCTAATAAGCAAGATGAAACACAATTTAAGCAATCCTAATAAGCTATAAGCTCAGAATTTAAATAAGCAAAATTGGTCAAGACTGCCTAACCAAACAGCCTACAAGGGCACTTTCTAGCTTATTTTTAAGCTAGAAGATGGATCCTTATGGGTTAATAGGTTATATCACTTAAAAGCTTATACAATAAGCTACAATAACCAGCAAAGGAAAAGGAGTTTGAAAATCAAATAAGCTATGAAAATGGCTTATGAAAAAGCTGTTACTCTCAGTATGTACTGAGTTTTTCAAACTTTTGAAAAAAGACAAAATGGCTTATTACGGGCCTAAATTTAAGCTAGAAAAAGAGTTTTAAAAACTAAAATAAGCTAAAATAGTTTGAGCTTATCGCCTAAGGGGCTAGTGCAAGAAATTTCAAACCCTAAAACCTATTTTAATTAATCTAAATTTGCTATTAAAATGTGGACTTTTTAAGACTTAAATGAAATTGACAGATTTTGTACAAAGACACAAGTGACCAAAGACTCTTAACCAACAATAATCCTACTGCATTTTGACACCTAAAATATCTACAAAAACATGAATTTAGAGAACCAACAATCAATGATCAAAGATTAACAGTTTGTAAGCCAAAAATTTCACAATTTCAAGATATCATGATATTATACCCAAGAAACTTGGATTAATAATTAAAGAACCTTCAAACCTGCCTTATAAGCCTCAAGGATTGCTTATCAAGTTTGACTTTAAGGGTCAAAGCTCTTAAACAGTATCAACATAAGTTGATCCTGCTTGTGCCAAACCCCTTAAGAAACTTGGTAATCATATTGAGCTTATAAAACTCAGTTTAAACCTTTGATTTTTGAAAACAGATGATGAAATAAGTTTAACTAAGATTAATAAGCAAATTTAAACAGACAACAAGCACTTTTAAATAAGCAAATGAAAAGAGCAGTTTAAAGCAAATTAAGGGCAGTTTTAAGTAAAAGCATGGCTAAATGGAAAATAGGTGATAAGTAAGCATAAATAAGCATTAAATAAATATAATAAGCAACAGTAAGCAGCAATAAGCAATGAATAAGCAAGTGAACAGTAAAATGCATAAAAATGGAAATTGAGGACTTACAAATCCCTTGCTCAAAACAGGGATAAAAGGGCTCTTAGAGAGCTTATCTACAAGCTTTAGCTTGTGTAAAATAAGCTAGTAAAACCCCTATAAGCCCTTCCTTTTCTGGCTTATCTTCCAAATAGCTTTTTTTTAGTAAATTTTGGTAAAAAATGACTTAGGCACTATAAGTTATTGGAAAACTTATAGTTCTTAAGTTAACAGCTTTAAGTAAGTAAAAAGAGCTTTTGTGAGTTTAAACAAACAGTTTTCAAAACATATAATGCATTAACTTAAAAACAAGATTTTATAAAAAAACTTAAATTTCATTAACTTAAAAACAAGAGTACAAGACTTTTAAAAGTAAATTACAATAAACTTAAAAACTTAATATAAGCTGAAAATTAAAAACTAGATGCCACCAATGGCTTACAAGGCCCTATTTATAGAAAAACTAAGTCTTGGTCTTTAATTTCTTGTGCTACTTCACTGAGACAATGGAGAGGTGTGTTTCCTGTGTGAGAGAGCTCAAAGTCATCATCTAAGCCATCAAATTTGAGTGCTCTCCAAGGGGATGATCTCAACCCTTCAATTTTTTGTCTTTGTTCATCAGCCAATAAGAGTTTATGTGATTGCCATGGTAGGTTTGGTTGTTTATGAATTGGGGTTGAGGGGGAAAGTGACGTTTTGGGGTAAAGAGTTAAAGGAAAACGACAGGGATGATGAATAATATTATTGGCGGGAAAGTGGATTTGGGTACTGTGCATTTGATTGAGGTAACGGGGTTATACTCTGTTTTTGTCATATGTTTGCATCGTTAGTCCTTTTAGACTAACAATGTTAGTCCTTGCGGACTAACGATGTGAAGGTTAAGGGGTTGTTGGGTTAATGATAGTTAACGGGTGCTATGGGCTTAAATGTTGGGCCGGGTATAGGTTTTGGGTTTTAAAAGGTTTTAAGGCTTAAGGCTTATAAGTCTTATACTTGAATGCTTAATGGGCTGACCCGACCCATTAAATGGGTTCGGGTTGGCCCATTTAAGATTTCTTCGGTTTCGGCTCCGTCTTTGACTTTGACTTTAGTTGACTTTGACTTTGTTGACTTTGACTTCTTCACGCTCTTTCCATTCCGTGCTCGGTTTTGTCCGTTTTTGGCTTCGTTTTTGTCTTTTTTGTTGATATCCGTTTCATGCACAATATAAATGCAAAACACACAAATACAATGTATTTTTGGTATGTTTTTGGTCTTTAAAGCACGTTTTATTAGGTCAAAGGTATGTGTATTTAAGCACATACCAAAATCTCCCATACTAAGATATTGTCGTGTCCTCACGCAATGCAATAAGTAAACACTTAAGAAAACCAAGAATCTTAATCCCCCTTGACTAATTACCTCGAGAAGTTGCTAAGTGTTCATCGAAGGGAATTAAAGAAACACTAGTTTTGAAAAGCCCCGTTTTTACCATGTATAAATCTACACTTATTACCACACATAGTTTTGTATTTTTTTTTCTCATTTTTTTGTATTTTTCATATTAAGCAACTAACTAACATGTTTGACTTTCGTTATTTTTATAACTTTAGGGTCATAGAACAAGACGCACTTTAATCCTAAAATGCCCCAAAAAGGATAAATTCATCGTCCCTGGCTTTTCACTCGTTCCATACCAAGCACAAAAATGAAATCACCGTTAAATATAAGTTAAGATGCTAACACTACTCATACTTGTAACTTGTGAACTTTTCGCTCCCGGCAATTATTATA
>BQNB010111892.1:0-22256 GCA_026074375.1 Tanacetum coccineum | reverse complement strand
ATGGGTTTAAATGGGTTCTATTTTGCATAAAATGGGTCAAGTTCTAAATTTAGCTTAGTAGAGAAGCCGGCGGCCTTATCAAACTGTTTGACGGTCACCCAAAGGAATCAAAGGTTTAACTATTAAAAATCACAATATTTAAAATATCTTGTGTAATAATTTTAACCATATAATTGAGCGTGATATGAACGAGCAAGATATGAATGATTTCAATAATGGTATAATCAAAAGCTTATTATCCAAAGCTTTGACAAACACCTCAGATCAAATTTTGTGTTAGTCTTAAAGGTATGTATCACCAAAGCTACAACCAATGTTGTGCAGGAGTTAGAATTTTTTGCATTAACGTATACCTTTATATCTATAAATGTTAACACAACTCTACCATTATTTAAGTATACCTTTTTGCATTAACGTATACCTTTATATCTAATGCTTGGATAAGTTTTATTGTTCGTCAACTTTTCTGATGACTAAAGTAGTTTAATTATCCATTCCATATCATTACTTTCCTATAAGTAACAAAATTGTTAGATATTTCACTTGTCCTAATCCATATGCAGCCTCTATAAATACTGAGTCGGCTGAAATGAAAGCTCAAGAACAAGATTATTCGCAGATTAATCAAAGGTGATGCATAATAGCAAGACTTCAAAAGCGATAGAAAGTAAGCTGTTTTATTGGTCAATAAGCTCTCGTATCAGAAAGGCATGAGATCAAGGACACCACCTTTCTCCTTCCCACTAACATAAGTTTTTACTTATAACTTGTGTAATCTAAGCTAGTAATAAAAATGTCTTTGTTTGTGCTCTTAAGAAAAGGTGATTCCAAGCATTCTTGTGGTCATGAGATTTATTGAAGTGCTTCACATTGTCAATGTTTAAGGTATATTCTTCACATCTTTATACATGCTTATAGACTTATAGTATGATATGTGTATGCATAAGATATGAATCTATCACTTAATGACACTCCATAACTTTAAGTTAGCTCACGACCTCTCACTTTGTTTACCTTATGAATGTTTTAATAACCTCAGACATACTAGCCATTATTATTTCATTTTTTGCTTGAGATTATAGCGGGTTGGCTGAGATTGTCGTGGGTCGCTGCTGTTGCAGCGAGTCTAAGAGTGTACGAAACTTAAGAGTTATGAGCATAGGAACGAAGAATTGTCACAGTTTGTATCATAGAGTTTTGTAGCATGTTTAAGGCAAATAGGACCATTACAAATTGTTAGATCGAACAGCGATGCCTTGTGTTACAAACAAACTTGTTGTCTGCTGTTGCAAACAGCGGGTCGACTTCCGCTGCAGCGGGTTGGCTGTTGTTGCAGCGAGTTGGCTACCGTTGCAATGGACAACTCCAAAGTTGTTATTCTCTATACTTCCATTTACTTTTTTCATACTTGAGGGAGAAGAAATATTCCGGTCAGGTATTTACTGCTGTCAAGTAAGCAACAATCATGTCACATAATATTCAGTTTGAGGTTTGCTTATTAGTTTTTGAAGTGAAAGGGTGTTAGGATGTACATTTGACTCCTTTCCACTACGGGTCAGCTGCCGTTGCAGCGGGTCGGCTGGCTGATGTTGCAGCGGGTCGGCTGTCGTTGCAGTGGGTCGGCGTTGGACTAATATGTTATATGCATTTAGGATTAAATTGACTAGCTACTTGTAATATACTTTGTTACTTTTTATTGTGTTACATTTTGTTGGTTTTATTGCGCAAAAATATGACTAATGTATATATATCTGTATTTGTTTTATAGATTTGGGACGATTCACGGCGTCTAAAACCATTGGAGATTGACCAAGTAGCTCTTATGACGTTGAATGAGTTTTATAGGCTCATAGTAGATACAATGGCTTCTCAATAGTTAAGGTTTTATATTTCTTGATGAAGACGTTTAAGCAATTGTAATGGATAACACTTTTGTGTAACTCTCATTGTTGCGTTGATTGGTGTTTATGTAAAATGTTATGTTTGTTGATGTGTATGCTGCGTAATGTTTGGTTCTGCTGCAAAAGATATTGCGTAATGTGGGAAATCAGTGGGAAAATATTCGTGAGAAATCAGTGGGAAATAACTGTGGGAGATCTGTGGCAAAAATTGTTGGTAAAAAATGTGGGAAATCAGTGGGAAAATATTCGTGAGAAATCAGTGGGAAATCCGTGGCAAAAAAAGGTCGAATATATGTGAAAAATGGTTGCTAGAAAACGTGGGAAATCTGTGGGAAATCAAACCCACGGATTATCCACGGTAATATACGTGGGAAAATCAGTGGGAAATTATTTACCCACGAGGGTTTTTGCATCGGAATAATTCCGTGGGAAATCCGTGGATAAGGGCCCTTACCCACGGGATTTCCCACGGATTTTACCGTGGGAAAAACCAGTTTGTGTAGTAGTGTTTTTTATGGTGTTATAGCTTTAATCCAACCACTATTTAAAACTATGTTAAAAATAAATAAACAGATTTTACACAAGAAAGAAGATAGATGGTTTATTTCGTTGGAAACCGGATGAAATGCATCACTGCTTTTTGTCGGTTTTTAGGTGTTTATAACAAAGTATTCTAATTTAAATTTGTTTTGGCATAAGTTTAATTTATCGGTTTGTAAATAAAGTACGTAGTATAAAGTATTTTTCGATGCATGTTCATTATACAACTTTTCGTGCTTTTCGTAATAAGTTTTGATGAGGTTGCTTGTTCAGTTCTCTTGTTTTACCACATTATTTCAGATGTCAAGTGATTGACTTTCAAAGCATTATGAAATCTACCAGCCAACAAAATAAACCTCAAATTAATGGAGCTATTCCATAAGCTGGAGCTAATCGGACTAATTCATTAAGCTGAGAAAATTTCATTTTACCTATAGATCCTTAAATGGGTTGGTGTTGTTAAACATATTACATCAGGGTTTGCAAAGTCAAGCCCAATACTATATTACTCGAGTTATCAAGTAAATAGAGATTGACATTTTAAACCATTAACCTATTAGTCAATATAAATTAAGTTTCTAATATTAAAAGAAAGTATGTAAAAAAAAGAGCGTTCGACTAGTCAACACATTTAACCAACCCCAACCCGAACACGACCTTTTTAATTAATGGGTTGAAAGGGTCGACTTGAACACAACTTAAAACCTGTGTTTACTCAACCTGACCCGCTAATTTTTGTTCCAATCTCGAATCATGTTAAAAATTGTCACCCCTACCCAAAACCGTGTGCCAAGTCACAAATGATGCTCATTATCTAAACTTTATGATAATGATTTAGGGGTGTTGATCGGTTCGGTTATCGGGTTATTTGGTTAGTTCGTGTTGTACAATTACGACAACAAACCCGAAGTTCGATCGAGGAACGCTAGATCGCGAGTTGTATCGAGCACAAGTAACGTATACGAGAGATTACAAAGAACCGACAAGAATATGCCCACGTTATACCCTCGTACCAAACCTTTATTAAAACCCTAATAAAGCTATTACAACGAGGAAGAAGAATGAATAACTAGCATCCCCCATCATCTCTATTTATAGGGATGAGGGGGTAGAAAACTTTCCTAAATCAAATAGGAAACTCATTGCCTTGCAAGGCAAGCTAGACAATTCCTAGTTTTAGTCTAATCCTAATCTAAATTACTGAAGTACACTGCCTGGTCAACAAGGAGGTGTGGGGGAGAAGGGTTACTGGTTACTAGTGCGGAATAAATCCCATAACCTATTGACTAAAGTGAATACTATATCTAACAGTTCGGTTAATTTTTTTTTGGTCAACCCGAAAACAGAACCGAAAACCGAAATTTTTTTGGGGGTCAACGCGAAAACCGAAATTAAAAAAATAATTACATAGATATTTAGCAAAAAAAAAATATTTCAAACATAAAAAGTATGATAAAAAATTTATGGTATTTTTTTATACATGAATATATAAAAAATATATATATTTATATAAATTCGGTTTTCGGTTCTGATTGCCAAACACATATCCAACCCGAAAATCGAATTTGTAGTTCGGTTCGGTTCGGTTTTGGCAAATTCGGTTCGGTTCTTAGTTCGGTTCGATTGCTTTCGATCCGGTTCAGTTTCGGTTTTCGATTTATTCGGTTATTTCGGTTTTTATGCTCACCCCGACCATATAAACAAAGTGCTTAAACTTAGATATGGGCTAAACAACTTGATCGAAATTTTGGCCCATTAAAGCTTTTTACCCAATAAAAAAAGTGGCAAATATTTTTTTTTAAAGAAAACAAGAAAATGCAAAGATCGGGGGTTTGGTAAAACCCTTAAACAAATTTTGACATCAAAATTAGAAACCCAGTTGGGAAATTTGGCGGCAATGGTTTTATCCGGCGGTGGTGGTGGTGATGACGTCAATATCCGGCCACTAGTGCGTACGTTAGCAAAAGGGGCAGCTGTAGCAGTTGGTGGTGTCTTATCCATCACTATGATTTCATCAACTGCAGTTGCATTTTTTACACAACTTAAAAAGGTTTGCACAAACACACTATAATTGTTTCTTGGAATCTTATTTTTTGTTTATTTTCTAGGATTAGTTTTAGTAGTGGTATACTGGTATCCGTTAATTAATGTGTTGACTGTTAATTGGTCAAAAGTGGTTGACATAACATACTATTAGGGTGTTTGTTTCGGCTTATATAGTGGGCTTATGGCTTATTTGGTTTTCGGCTTATGTTTCTTAAGCTCACTTTTTGTGACTTATTTTGAAACTTTTTATAAGTTTATTATGTCATAATAAACTTATATAAGCCGGAAAGTTTCAAAATAAGCCACAAAAAGTGAGCTTATGAAACATAAGCCCAAATAAGCTATAAGCCCACTATATAAGCCCAAACAAACACCCCCTATATATAGGTGTAGTTCATTTTTTTATAAAATCGATCGAACCAAGCTTTTCTTAGTAGGAAATAAATTGTCTCCTATAAGGCAAACATTCCCAAAAAAAAAACCATATGGTAGACGCAAATAAGGGTAAAATGGCAACTTCTGTTTATTAGGGGCTCTCGTTTTCGAAGTCTTTATTTGCTTCAAACTTATCTGTAAGTCTTTAACAAAATCAAAGTTGTGTTTTTGTCATCTCGACAAAACTTTGTGCTTTCTTTGTGATTTTTTTCTCGAAAACAAAAGCTAATGCATTCCAAACATACACTAAGCTGACTGAATTAAGAATACAGATTCGGTTTTTTACAAGATTTTTTTTTTTTACTTTTGTGCCTTGTTGTAGTGGGTCTAATACTATGATATGTGTGCAGGATAAATTTGGATCACCGATATCATCAGCTATGAAGAACAAGAATGCAAGTCCTTGTAATGTTTGTAAACAGAAAGGTTTTTACATGTGTAAATTATGCAAAGGTGACTCGACAATAGAGTGGTCTCCATTGTATGATCCCGTGTTCATTAACAAATGTCTTTGCCCTACTTGTGATGGACATAGGTAAATTGAATTTTATCTTTATTTACTTCTGAATATATGTATCTATTGTTTCATTAGCATTTCACTCTTTATGGTCAATTGAATTGAAAAAGGTGAAAACAGTAGTAGAAACTTGATGCCGGAATTGTGATTTTCTTTGTAGGATTCAACGATGTCTCAATTGTTTGGGGAGTGGATTCATTTTAACAAGCTAAAGGTACGAAATATTGTTTTTTTTATACAATATCCCTCTTCTTGCATGATGGGAGTTACTGAGTTAGAGTTTGACTTTTGCTTAGTCAAATGAGTACTTGCTTTTATAAGGTATCAGCATCCTTTTTCTATCAAACTTGTAATAATGTATATGTATCCAGATAATGGTTAATCTTCTACTCAGGCAATTGTTCATCCCGGTTAAGCTAAATAATTCAATCTAATATTATTTCAGATTTTAAAGTAGCTTGTTTGACCCCAAAAGTCAAACCATGCACATGTTTTCAAATTTATGATGTGAAATAGATTCTGATGCATAAATTCAAATGATTGCAGGGTGTTTTGCATATTTCTTGGAAGCTTTCCTGCGTTTTTTTTGTCAAATAGTCAAACTGAACCAATCGAACCTTCAAAAGTTCAGTTATTTGTGTACTTAATGCAATGGGAGACGAGACCACACCATCTATTTGTGATGAAATGGTTGCATTAGTAACTTTCTAGCGAAATATCAATTTGTAGATGAGTTTCAGGCTAAAGAAATACAGAGTATCTGATTTATAATGTATATTATATGGAATTGTGAAAGTCGATGTTGAACACTATACCATTTTTTCGAGGATATACAAGTGCATATCCATTCTTTCCATTTTTGAAGCCTGCGGGTGGTCTAAACAAGGATCTATTTCCGAAGTCCAATATCATTGGCGGTCTAAATAAATCCTTTTAGATCTTACAAACACTTGTTCTCTACCCGTGAGACTCGCCAAGACAACAGTCGAGATATCGCTTGTAAAAATTCTTTGCAACTATATTTTCTTGAAACTAATTATTTTGTGTGATGGATATTACACAGAATATTTTAAGTTGGTTAAAATTTTAAATAATTTATGGTTCTTCATTTTTTAATTTTTTTTCTGGAACAACAAATTTTTTATATTTGTTTTCTTTAATTTATGGTTCTTCATTGGTTTCCAATGCATCAACATTTCCCATTTTTACCATTAAAGAAACAGAAAACAAAGTTTATCTGGGTAAGATTTTTAACATTTTATCCTTTGATCAAATTTGGATGATGCTTTTGTTGCTTGATCTTAATTGAATGTCTCTATTTGTATGAGTTTTCTTAATTCGGTATGATTCTCGGGTTTGTAATCTTCCATTATCGTAAAGTTAATCGAACCCTTGTGTTCTTTGTTGTGATTGTTGGTATCTAATCATGTATAAATTGCAAATATGCTCATAAAATTTGGTACATATTCATGGTAGGAGGAGTAATGTAGGTCTGTAATCCCGTTGGCATAACGAGTAATGTGGCCTTATAATCTGTAATCTTTTTGCCTTCCACATATTCTCCTTGGGGCGTGGCGTGTGGGTTAGTTAGCGTTGCCGGTAATCAATGTATTTTGGCAAGACAAACTCCCCCTTCATAGTTATATGTTGAAATGTATTACGCTTTGCTCATTTTTATCTTCAACTGCATGCTAATATTGCTAATGTCAATTTTATTTTGTGACAATAGAATCACTAGTCATTGCATTTTTTGGCATATAAACATGTCAATGGAGAGTGATGAGAAGATTAACGCGTGGGAAGAAGTTCGTTGTCCTATATGTATGGAACATCCACACAACGCGATACTTCTCTTATGTCCTTCGCACCATAAGGGTTGTAATCCATACATGTGTGACACAAGCCAAACACACTCAAATTGCTTTGAGCAATTCAAAAATTCAAAATCAAATATGGTGTGCCCTTTATGCCGTGGGCAAGTAAGTGGTTGGACTGTTGAGCAAGATGCAAGACAATTTATGGACGGTAAAATAAGAACTTGTGCTATGGATGCGTGTGAGTTCACGGGCACATATCATGATTTGAAGGTGCACGCAGGAATGGTGCATTCTAAGGTGAGAGAATCGAAAGTTGGTCCAAAGTTGAAAGTGTTAGAGATTCTAACGGACATGCATATGGAACAGCAACGTTTGTGTGAAGTTGACAGGTTTAGCAAGGATTGGTGAGTGGTAGGCTTCTATGGAGCTCGGTCTTGGGCTTCGGGTCACTGGTTGAGTTTGAGACTGATGACTACCTTTTATCATTACAGAATATCAGTAAATTTTGTACATTGTATAACTTACAACAAGTAATCATTTGTATTTTATGTATGATTTCCAATAAAGCAATTATATATTCTGAAAAAGATCAGTATAGTTGCAATAAAACTTGAATATCTATAACTATTTCAATTGATTGACCAAGTTAAGAATATATAGGCATATTGTATCATGTGTCTGTAAATTAGTAATCGATAATCTAACTGTGATGCGATTAGCGTTTTAATAGCTCTTTCCCTCGCACACTTTCTGTTATTTAGTTATTACGCTATGGACTATTCTTTGTGTTTGATCTTGTTAAGAGCGGAAAGTTGTTCAGTATAAAACAAGAACTTTTAAATGCTGCACCAAAGGAATTATTATGAGATGAAAACGATAATACATCCTTCGATAACATAAGGCCACAAACAACAATTGCATATTAGCAAATGCCAGGCAGCTTACCTCATACCGATCTCTAAGATACTTTAATCGTATTACTACAAATAAGGCACCAGATTCCTACATAAGTATTCGTCACAGAACTCATATTAGGGAGTACGAGGGTGTTGGGGATTGCTTATTTCTGCTCATCTGGTTTCTAAAAAAAGTATAGACCAAAATGATTTTCACATGCAAAGATTATATAAACAAAATGTTACATATTTAACCATATATAATCTTGTTAAGTAAACACAATAATCACCCATAACCTATATATAATACAGATTAATGGTTGCTATCAAACCAAATTTTCTTTCAAGTATTAATTATATGAACCATCAAAAAAACAACCCATAATGCTCAAGAAGCTATAACTTTCCGGTTTCGTTGATTTGATCTACGGCGTGTTTTTATTTGAAGATAACGTGCTCAGGTGGCCGGAAAGAGATAACCCCTTTTGATCAGTGTGTGTGTTTCTGGGGGCACATATTTTGTATGCAACCCAGGAACAACCCATTTCTGCAATAAAGGGGTTTGATCTTTCTTGTGTCCCTTTATTTTTTTTATCGAAAAAAAAATCTGTAAAAAAATATAATAAAATTTGAAAAATGGGAACAAATGATGGATTTGTGGATAGAGAGGTGTTCTTGAATGTTTATGATCTTACTCCTTTTAATGATTATAGCATTTGGTTTGGATTTGGTGTTTTTCATACGGGTATTGAAGGTAATTTATCGTGAATTTTATTATGATAAAGTTTTGATTGGTATGCATGTGGATATGATGTTGATCAGGAAAACGGAAACTTTGTTGTGAATAATACATGTTTGTAAAAGGTTGTCGAGCATTTGTTAATGAGGTTGATTAATGTATGCGATTTTACGCTATGATTCTGAATGGGTATCTTATGTGTTATGTCAAGAAACGAAGAACTTTTTATGCTAAATGATATGTGCTTTGTAAAAAAACGAAGAACTTGCATTGGTTTTAGGATTTCTGTATACTTGGTTTTTTGTTTATGTTAATTGGAACTTAACTTGTTGCAGTCTATGGTATGGAATACGGGTTTGGAGCACACGACTATTCCATTAGTGGAGTATTTGAAGTTGAACCAAGAAGCTGCCCGGGTTTTATGTACAGATGTTCAATTTCATTGGGCTATTTAGACATGTCAGCTTCAGAGTTTAGGGAATTCATTGAGACAATGGCTTCAGATTATCATGGAGACACTTATCACTTAATTTCCAAAAATTGCAACCATTTTACGGATGATATTACTCAGAGATTAACAGGTCAAAGAATTCCTGGGTGGGTGAATCGTTTGGCAAAACTAGGTACGTACAAAATGGTCTATTTGGGCGGGTTTGGTCATCCCAAAACATTTTTTTAAGTTATATAAATATTGGTTGTGACTTGTTTAAAAAAGGTATACATTTGAAGACACTTTGGGCGATAATTATCCAGTTTGACCATCTGACCCTGACCCGTTTGACCATCTGCTATTACAGAAACTTACTGGTTTTTGGATGATCATTTTCAGGTTCTATCTGCAGTTGTCTCCTCCCCGAAAGCCTTGAATCAACAACCATTAAGCAAATGCCAGAGTATCATGCATATGGTATGTTCATAATGTGCTTTTGACTTTTCAGGTCAACTATCACAATGTTGTGAGAATGATAATGGTAATTAGGTAACTATTGTTTCAAAGATTGTTTTGTGGTCTTAAAAAATCAAAATTTTGATTATTTGCAGAAGATGACGGGAGCGACTTTGGGTCAAATGGGAGCAGTCCAACAGCTTCGGAAAATGATGAGGTTGACCAAAAGGTCCTGCTTTCACCAACACAACCAGCTGAAGTCTCTTTTATTAAAGAGACTCCAAGGTAATAAACCCATAATCTCGATATTGTGGTTTATTCCTACTATTATTCAAGTTAATCTTACGGACGAAGACTATGCATGACGATTTGAAGGAACATGTTTGCAAACACCAACTGTATTCATCTCTCTATAGTTTTGGTTATCGGCGTTCCTTTACTTTCTCTTTCAAATGTTTTGTAATTTATATGTTGTACGATACTTTAAGTGTAATAAAATATTTCATGATCAATGATTTTGTTTAATTTTGTTACGACTTTCTTATGATATTGTTATCTCCCCACTGTTAAGCTCAACTTGCAGGTTTAGTTCAAAAGTTTCATTTTCTGCGATTGTGAGTACAGAAATAGTTATAAATCCACAATAAAGTCCAACTTCTGACACCTTCTGAACTAGTTACGTGTTTCACAACCAAAAAAAAAAACATGGCACGTAACATACATAACATGTTACATCTCATATCTATATGTTTCCTGGTTTTCGCATGTGATGGTTGTTTCTTCTGAATCAACGGAACCCACCATCGAGCTCTAGTTTTGAAGTTAGCCATGATGAGACTGCGTCCATCTCTTCTGGTATTACATTATGACCAAGCCTGCAATGAAATAAAGTGATGCATTTGTCACTTCCAATGATTTGCATACAGAAGACATTTGTTTTAAATTTATGTTTTAAGCAACATAATAAGTTATCTTTTGAGATAGAGAAAGCTCAGTGTCGTCAAATTGGAAATGTATAACATGAAAGAAGTTGTATACGAGGGGAAGGACTTGAAAGTCAAGTTTTCAAAGCCAGCTGAAGTTAGCTTTTCTGCCGACTTCACACCATGCCGAAAGTGAACCACGTCATCACCTAGCATTAATTTGCATGGTCAAACATCACATTTTTCGTGTAACCGAACAGATAAAGGTGAAGGTAATAAAATCAGATAAAGGTGCATACTTCTGCCATGACAAAGCAAAATAGGCAAGGATGCAGCTCGGCCGTCAATTCCGTACCCTTCGACCTCATTATTTAGTTCCCTGGCAATGAAAACCAAAATTAGAGAAAATTTCGTGTATCGAAAGTAGAGGTGGCAATTTCGACTAATTAACATATGAATGAGCTAAGTTGGGTGGTGTTTTATCTCCAAAAGGCTAAATGGGTCAACTGGGTTGAAATCCATCCAACGTCATTTGTAATGGATACGACCTCCTAGATCATTCTATTCAAGTACTAATATAATGATTGTAATCGTTATTAACACATTAATCATGTATAACTTCTCTTTGAAATGCATAAAAGTTTTTGTGGGCCAATCCAACCCAACCAGAAACGTTTTGACCCATTACCCAACCCACCCATCTTGCCTCTTCTAGTCAAAAGAATAACAAGGGAAGAGAAACAGTTATGGTGAGTGCTCTAACCTTGCACACGGAAGCCAGCCACTAAGGCCAACAACGGCATCCAGATGGGCAGAGAAACCCGTTCCATTTCCAAATTTCCCACGGGCATAGCAATGTGCAGAGTATATCGCAGTTGCGGCTCCCATGCTGAAGCCTCCTACTCCAAGTTTGACTGCAAAAGTCAAAGAAAATGACATATGAAAACAAACAAAATCATGAATGGTACATCATATGAGTTCACGGCAAGAAGTAAATGTGACACTTCGTCCCTTTACTTATGAATGTTTGATTTAGGCCATGCTTTATGTATTTTACTTATGAATGTTCAATCATCACACAAAGTGTATTTTGATTCAAGAAACCTCCTATATTAATGTATTTACGAAAACAAATACATATATTACTAAAAGATTTAATTTGTGCAATAAATTTTGACACACTAGTATTTTACCAAAGAAAAAGAGATTATTGTACTGGCCCAATTTCGATCTGTACAAAATATTACTACCTGTTATAGACCCGTTTAACAAGCCATAGAGTGTCGCATGAAAAACTCGTGCCCAACAGAAAAAATAAACAAGCTTACTGTTTGGAGGCTCATTCGAGAGGAAGCTCAAAACATGTATTGCCGAGGCATCCAATCCTTCTACATCTTGACTTGCATCTTCAGACATGTCATTGACATCAAACCCTAACATAGATGACACCAGGTGTTATACATTCATGTCAATAATGTGAGCATTGTTTTGTAATGTGACGCTAACTAGTAAGTTTTGACGTAAAAGCAAACAGGACACCTACGGCTTCAGAACGTTGTAAAACAAAGCTAAGTTGATTTGTTTTACCTCTGCAGTTGCATGCAAATATTACTTTCCAGGGCTGTGAGGATGTCGCCGTATTAAACAATACTCCCTCTGTTTCAAAATAGATGCAACATTTGATTCAGCGACAAACCAGATTTTTTTACCCTGGGCATACACTACAAACGCAAGTGTGATTCTGTATATTTTAACTCTACCAAAGGAGTTTGAGGTTACGCACGTGCTTATACTCTCTCTGATGTAGACCTAACATACACTTTCTATAGTTTGAATATTATCGCTCAGTGGACCTAAAATCAATTCTATCAATATAATTATGTCGAAACTTACTAATAGCTAAGAGGTACTTTTAGATTGAAATTGCGTCAAGGAAGAAAACGTTGCATTTCATTTGGGATGGGCGAAGTAGAAGGAGACATTAATGTTGCAAAGCATCTATAACATACATGTGGTTGTAGAAAGTCCGCCAAATAAAGTGAACGGTTGAGTAGGAGAAGTAGGGCATATCCATTTGATCTGCAGCGTATATATTCAGATGTGACATCAAATTAATCTTACCAAAGCGGCCTATCTAGGACTCATTTTAAGGGCCCTAGCTTAAATTTTTGTAGTATCCGAGATTCTGGTCCCATGTGACAAATTTTTTAACGGGCACACAAATATTGGCCTAGCTAGTAATTTAGAAGTTGACAAACTTGTGCTTACATTAGGAAGAGGAAGGTTCTCCAAGAGCTGGCACCAGCTGCATGGAAAAAGTAGCTTTAAAATAGAACGAGATTTCGATCACCATTCGCTGATGATTTACAGAAGTGCTAGACAGTATTCTTGCACTTAACAATTGAAACTATACATCTCATGAAGATTAGTATTCCTTCAAGGGTAAATGACGACAGAGGATAATGTAAGTGTGAAATATGACAATTCTCCAATTTTTTAAAATCTTATGGAGTTAAGGTTATATAATCCATGTACGGACACATGTAAACAGTAGAAACTCATGGAGTCAAGGTTATAATCGATGCAAGTAGATTTAGCTAGGTAAGGGAAACTCGGATCTTTGACACTGAGGTGAAACAAATGCTACCGAAGAAAGCACTAACGTAATTTCAAAGTTCAGCTTTTAAAGGCAATCTTCGGCGTCTTGCTCAAAAAAAGAGGTCGCAAGGTGTAACAATGAACAGATAAAGTCAATACATCAAATTTCAATCATTATGATTGTAAATCAGTAGTCACATATCGTGTACTTATTATACTGGCAAAATGCATGTGATTTGGTACCAAGTGCTATATATATGTTGCGTATTGGCTCTCTAACTAACCTATAGCATGGCACAACAAACAACGAGGATACGATGGTAATGTTGCCCAGGTCTTGATTATAAAAGAAGAACTTATGTAATTGAATCACTCAATTATATTGAATCAAAATATATGTTTACAATCACTGTAAAAACTGTAAAAACTGAATTTGATTAATTTTTTGATTACAGACTTTGTCCCCTATATATACAAGATGAACCATTGTGTCCTTTCGGTAAAACCATAACCGAATTAACTAACTAACTTCTATTAACTACCATTAACTACCTTTAACTACCTTTAACTAACTTTAACCGAATGACGGTTATAAACTATCTACTTAACATGTTTAGCCCTTCGGCTTTCGTTTATTACATAGGTACCAGAAGCAATGTCGAGATTATGTCCACATTCTCCTCCCTAATCTTGATCGTTGCTTCGTCCTAGATCTTGAACTCCGAGCATTTTTCGCATGGTGACAAACTTTAGTCTTGGTAAATATTTGATGACTTCACACCATCTTCATTCTTCAACTTGATCATATCACATGACCTTTCTTTACTTTTGTTGAACATTCAATCTATCACAGATTATACTTCTTCGCGGTTGTTTCACACACCAAATTCTTCGCGCCAATTCGCATCACACGAAAAAACTTCCTCCACTTTAATTTTCTCACAGAGTTATTTTGATCCTTCACGGATCGTATCACACGTGTTTCCTTTTAATTCATTCACTGAATTGACTAAACCTTTCACAGGCTATTCTCCGCATCACACGGCTTCGCTTTGGTCGTATATATCACACGACCAAGCTTTCTAACTTTCTAATTTTCATCAATTAGGCACATTAGAAGTGCCGGTTCATCATCAGTCTCTACTAAGAGTGCCGCAACTTCCTCCTTTTTCTTGTTTGCACATTCATAAGCATAGTGCCCAAGTTTTCCACACTTGTAACAATCTATTTGCGACTTATCACCATTCCTTCGCGGTTTGTTGTCGGTTCCTTCCGACTCATCTGAGGTGTGTCCTTCATCTCTATCCTTCCATCTTCCTCGTGTCTGATTACCACCTCCTCGTCTTCCATTTCCATAGTTGTGTTTATAATTTCTGTTATTCCTTTGACGTGTGAGTAACAACTTCTCACTATTATCTTCCTGACTCGCTTTTCTAAACTTAATCCTTTCTTCATAAGTCTTAAGTTTCCCGATAATCTCCTCCAACTTTACAGTCTTAAAATCAACAATCATTTCAATGGTCGCTACTACTGGCAGAAATTTATCTGGTACTGCATTAAGTACTTTTCGTACTTTCGTTTGCTCATCAAACGTTAATCCACATGTAGCAGCCTTTGTAATAATACTCATCAACTTCCCGGCGAATGAATCTATTGATTCATCTTCCTTCATCACAAGTCTCTCAAATTCTGATTTAAGTTGTTGCGAGTGTGCCTGTTGTACATCTTCTGTCCCAATAAATCTGGACTTTAGAGAGTCCCAAATTTCTTTCGCTGTTTCGCATCCCGCAACTTGCATTTGCAAATCTTCTGGTAACCCTTGAAATAAGTATGCTGACGCGGAACTATCCTTTTTCACATCAATCTCTTTTGATGTACTTGTTCCTTCTACTAAATCCCATACTCCATTTGCCACTAGTATCTTCTTTATTCTTAATGCCCATAATGTATAGTTTGTATTGTTTAGAACTGGGCACTGATAAGATGATAATGGTGTGGCGACTTCTCTATAAACAACTTTGTTGTTTTCGTTTTTGTCTCCCGACATATCCTTTTGATTTGGTTTTCTGATGGATTTTTATAACAGTTAACCCGTAGCCCTTTTCTTTGTGTGGTTCTTGGTGATGCCTCTTTCCCTTCTCTGGCAACCGCTATCTTTGTTTCTTTCTCCTTGAGACCGTCGCGTCTCTCTGTTGTCAAGCCCAAAACACCAAACGCTCGACACAAACCGCTCCTTCTCTTTCTCTTGATCAGTTTACTCTTGATCGTTGGAATCCCTCTGCCTTTCCTCCTTTGATCTCTCAACCTGCTGCTCTGACGCCAATGTTGCCCAGGTCTTGATTATAAAAGAACTTATGTAATTGAATCACTCAATTATATTGAATCAGAATATATGTTACAATCACTGTAAAAACTGAATTTGATTAATTTTTTGATTACAGACTTTGTCCCCTATATATACAAGATGAACCATTGTGTCCTTTCGGTAAAACCATAACCGAATTAACTAACTAACTTCTATTAACTACCATTAACTACCTTTAACTACCTTTAACTAACTTTAACCGAATGACGGTTATAAACTATCTACTTAACATGTTTAGCCCTTCGGCTTTCGTTTATTACATAGGTACCAGAAGCAATGTCGAGATTATGTCCACAGGCGACAAATGTAATTGTGCTAACTAACATAAACTAATTACTCGAATCAGGCTATTTAAAAAGATTACAACCAAATACAGAAGGGATATGCATATAAAATTACCTTAGCCCGTCGTCACCAAGGCCATGCAACCAGACAATTGTCCCCTAGTGTTTGCCTTTAGGTTCCACCACATGCGTTGGCCCAAATTTATATGCCCTAATTGAAGGTATGAGACCTTTGAAGCGAAGACCATCAATTATCTCATTGCATAACATGAAACAGATAAAGAGACATAGGGAGAGGATGGATAAAGTCAGGAATCATGTTCTCGTATTCAAGTTATAGAAGAATGGGCAAAACCAACTTAAAAACTAAAACTTTTGTTTTGCAATTCTTGTATAAAGTTTAATTCACCAAGTAAAAACGATACTCCCACTTAGTGCCTCTACTTCTACTTCTACGTATGCACTCTTGGAACCATATATAGGTACAATCGAAAATACAAACGGACTACAAATAGAATAACAAATGGATCAAATAAGAGACATAAAGACTACCGGATTCCAGAGGAGATCAGTAAGAGTCATGTTGAAAATGACAGAAATACAGCCAGTAAGAGCAGCCACAGAGAAGAAAACCTGCGATGAACAAATCCCACACGTCGGCTTCATTATCTATAAATAGAACCAGTTACAATATCAGGAGCAAACGGTTGTGTGGTGCACATAAACTAGCTAATACCTTTATGATACACCAACAACAACAACAACAAAAACAGTCTCGTTCTTTTTACCGTTTTTTCCTAATGACTCACAGTTTACAGTTGCCAAATCTCGTATCCTTTAATCCATTAGAATCGAAATTCCCATGGCTAAGCACGATACTACAAACCGTTAGAGATATGATTTGACTCTTGTGAAGCATGATCAAAAGAATTCATTCTAAAATATAAATTATCTGTTGGTGATTTTGAGTCACCAATATGATTTAAGTGTAATGGATTGACTTGGTTGACCAATGTGTAATTATGATAAATGTTCAACAAGTCGGGGTTGTGCGGAGTGCACACTTGTATGGCGTTATTATGATTAATATTCGGGGCGAAGCCCCGTACGACGGGGGTCCGGGGGCAGCGCCCCTGGTAGCAGGGTCCAAGGGGCGGCAGCCCCTAGCAGGGTCCAAGGGCAGAGCCCCTGGCTGGGGTAGAAAAAATGGACTTGTTTTTGCCCGTTTAGTACTATGTTAAAAATTTGGTATAAAGTACTATGTTAAAAATGCACTTGAAAATAAAATTTCCGGAAATTATGGACTTGTTTTTGCCCGTTTATTTAAACTAATTCGGTGGTTAGTTTAACTGTTTTTTTCAGTTACAACCGAATTTTAGTTTTTCTTTGTTGGTCATATATGCATATCAACATCAAAACAAATTCTCGTTTCTGAGTTTTATCCGATTAAAGATTTCGATAGAACCATCGAAATACTTCGATCTGAAAGTGTTTACACGACTCTCAGATTTATGTGATCATAAATTCATTACATTATCCAGATGCTAATTGCACATTTGTACATCTAATTGGAAGGAGGAAATTAAGCAAGCATATATATTTATGTCACAAAATGAAGTACTATAGTTATTTTACAAGTTACAAAGTTCAAAATTGATAGCCAGTAGCTAACGTAGAAACTTGAATCACTGTGTGTATAACAACTCGGCCCGGCCACATTGATAGATAATTATGAGACATTTGATCCCTTAGAAGCCATAAGTTGTGGTCTGTCAATGCCTTCTACCATGGTTTTTAGGGGGTGTTTGGATTTGCTTATTTTATAAGCTTATCGGCTTATTAAAAATTGGGAAATTAAATAGGATAAAGTAACTTTTGTTGGCTTACTAGCTTATTAACTTGTGCTTATGGCTTCTATATAAGTGCATAACCTCAAGTAAAAAAAAAGTGAGCTTATCGGGTTTTATTTCTTTTTTGTTGATCATGGTTTCTGATCTTTTAACCGACTAATACACCGGGTTTGAGCCCACAACACACAAACACAAACCGGGTAATCCTCCCCTTTTAAGGCAGGGCTGGTGTAGCCACATCAAAATCGTTTGCAGCTAGCAATAATTGAACTTGAGACGTATTGCATCTTAGTGATGATGTATAGTCACTAAGACTTTTACCGCTAGCTAGGTCACTCATAAGTGGTTTCTTATCGGCTTTTCATATCTCAATAAGCCGATAAATTAATTCATAAACTAAGCTAACCCAATCACCTTATTAGTCGAAAATATTGCGTGACTAATCCAAGGGGTTTGAACCCACCGCCACACAGACTCAACTCAAAACTCAAACCAGGTAAAGCTCGACGTGACCATTTCAAGGTTGTTTGCACCTAGCTAGGAATTGAACTTGAGACCTCACGTATTTTAGAGTGATAGCTACAAACCCAGTGATCAATCGGTTGATTCTAACTATTTCTTCTAGTATATAAATTCACAAGAAACTAATTAACATATAAATTAGAAATCTTACCGGCCTTATAAAACAGTGTACAGAGACATGAAATGAACTCTAACTCTCTTTAGCAGAAACTTGTGCTACAAAACGAGATAAATCAGTAAGTTAATTTAGCAGATCGAATGAAAAGGTTTACTACAACTTTACATATTATAGGAAAATATAAATGGTGAAGGGTGGTGATGATGTGTTGAATAAAAGACATGCAGATGCGACGAATAGTGACTGCATGCATGCATGTGTGAGGTAACGTGGAGCTTAAAAATCAAACACGTGTCCCATTAAAACCTTCCACTTTTACATGGATGTGCAACAAAATTTTGAAACAGAATTTTCTGTTAACTTAATCACCTCTATATTGTTAGTCATGAAAAGGCGAATGACCTTTTGATATATGTGGCTCTTCCATGAAATGAGAAGCTATGGCTCCTGTTTCATTTGTTTTATTTGAGGCTTATAAAAAGAAATGAAGCTTATCTCATTGGTCATGGAGGAAAGCGCTTATAGGTTTTTGGTAGGAATCTTGAGGAGAAAATTAATCTTCTATTGGCCACGGAGGTTTATTTGCGTCGACTCTGGGCTATTCAAAAGGGTAGTCGCCTTGGGATTAGTCAGCTCCCAATATCGAATCAAAAACTCAGATATTAAAAAAAATGAAGCTTATCTCATTCTATATCCCATTTCAATCAAAACACTACAAGAAAAAGGAGAGCGGGCGACGAAATAATCTCTGGCGACACATGTCGCCGGGGAAAACACGCTAAACGACAAAAGACCATCCGACGTGGCACTAGTTTTGGTTGATTTTAGTTATAGTTTGACTAAACGTATCCCCGACGACATGTCGCCGAGGATAGTTCTGTTAAACTTTGACCCAAAAGTCTACCAAAAAACTGAGCGGTAAAGTTTTCCGCGTCACTTTCCCCGGCGACATGTCGCCGGGGATAGTCTTGACCGATGTTAACGGAGATTAAGCAAGGTCATTAGTAAATTGCATTGATGTTTGACATTATCCCCGGCGACTTCGTTGACTAATTTTACCAAAATCATTAGTTAACAACTTTTATGTGGTGACATTGCCAATATTATCCCCGGCAACATGTCGCCGGGGAAAGATTCATTGGGCTTATATTTTGATTTGGGCTCGTATTTCATAAGTTTATTTTGGGCTTATATTTGGTGGGCTGACCTTGCCTATATTATCCCCGGCGACTTGACTTCGTTGACTTATCTCATTTGCTTATATATAATCGTTTATTATTTATAAAATATATGAATAATATATTAATTATTATCTATAATTATATATTTGATAAATAATAACTATATAAAAAAACAATCCGTTTTCTCGGTTCGGTTCGATCCGATATGCACTACCCTTCTATAGTTGATCATAATATACCGTATACTTTTTCAAGATGCACATTCGTCAAGTAACACAAAAAACAAACATTAATTTAGTTAAATATTATACATACCACTTGTAGTAACACAAGCGAGGCCTTAGACCGATAATCATACGCAACTTATAAACAGACACTTAAACATATTAGACCGATAATCATACGCGACTTACAAACAGACACTTAAAATATTAGATCGATAATCATACGAGACTTACAAACAGACACTTAAAGCATACGAATTACATTCCAAATGACAAAATACTCCAAACCAAGTTTTCTTATGTCATTGTAAACTTCATGAAGTAATGCAGCTGAATTAAGTGTGTGTTCTTTCGGATGCATATACAATTCCACTGTTGCCTCGAGTACCGTTATCTTTCCAAGCAAGTGCTTGCAGTTTGAGCACTCTGCATTTCTTGAAGGTCCAAGATTCTCGTATAATAGCTATTGAACGTGTTGAAGCCACTGGAGAATACGTGGAGTGTTGAAATCCAACGACGACTAAATTTGGAGTCCGATAAGATCCTGGAGAATAAATTGGAGTCGTTGAAGCCCCACAAGAACCGACCAGTAGAAGGACTCGTTCCTTTTTCCATAAAAAAATTCACATCTGAAATAGTTTTCCCGAGGCTGTTAAAGAGTAAAGATAATAATTTTTAACAACAAACCACATTATTTATATATTACACAAATAAAAAGCATGTGATTGTTCACCTTTGATAGTGGACATGCATAATATAGTTTACAACGGGTTTTAGGTTTATACGATTCTCGCAGAACTACATCTCTGGCTTCATAACGACACGCAAAAGCTTCATATGGCACCATCTTCATAGTAATAGTGTGATCTGTTTGTGGTTGTGATGGTAAGAGTGTATGTGATATCTTGGTGTTTGTGAGGATAACATCCGCTTTTATGGTAAAAAAGAGTATTTGGCGGGAGTTTTTGGCAGGAGTTCTTGGCGGGAGTTCATGGTGGGAGTTCTTGGCCGGAGTTTTTGGCGGGAGTTCTCGACTTATCCGTTGAACATCTAAACAACGATAACATATCGACGCATCCGGTAAACATCTGTACAACGATAACATATCGACTCATCCGTTGAACATCTAATGTACAACGATAACATATCGACTCATCCGTTAAACATATAATGTACAACGATAACATGTCGACTCATCCGTTGAACATCTAATGTACAACGATATCATATCGACTCATCCGTTGAACATCTAATGTATAACGATACCAGTTACAAACACAATACAAAACAGTTTGTTAATGTAAACAGGGGTTTAAGGTATGAGAAAAATAACAAGGATGAAATATTTACCAGAATGTAGTAGCTTACGATCAAAAACTGAGCAGTGTTTTTGTTTGTGCTCCAAAAACACTGACAATTGAGCCGATGAAAATTTTAGGTGTTCGATCAGTTTTGTTTAGGCATGTGCGTGTGAGATACGCGCATACTTAAAAAAATAATTATAAATAATAATTATATATTTCATAAAATAATTATAAATAATAATTATTTATTTTATAAAAGAATAATTATATATTTTCTAAACTATATAATTTTTGTTTAAAATTATTATTTATATAAATCTTATTTATAAAAAACATAAGCATATAAATATATTTTTTAAATACTGTAAAAAAAATTTAATAAAAGCTTTCCCGGGCGACATGTCGCCCAGGAAACATTTTTATATTTGCTAAAAAGGCCCTCCAAAATTTTCGTCATGGCGCCATTTTGCACTAAACGACAAAGTTGTTATTTTCCTGGGAATGTTGCCCGGGATACATCTGGTACCAAAACCAGATATGCGTTTACAGAAGCTTTCACAAAACGTAAAACATAAAACAAACAACTCTTGGCGATTTTAACAGCTGCACCACCACCTCTCACCCACCACCACCTCCGGCAACAACACCACAGAACCCACCACCACCACCACCACTCACCACTCACCACATAACCCACCACCACTCACCACCGCCACTCACACGAGCAGACAAGCACAAAACTGCCACCACCACCTCCTCCTCCTCTAAACCATAATTCTTTTCTAAACCCTCTAAATGATAATTCTTCTACTTCTTTTTCTAACCCTCTAATTGTTGGTGGTGACATTCTTGTAACAGTAGCCGAGACCACAGGTTTGGTTGTAATTTTTTTTAATTTTGTTAATTATGATAAGGTTTGGTTTTAATTATGATAAGGTTTGGTATAATATGATGTTAATTATAAAATTGTGTTAATTTTTTTGTTTGGCATTTGACAGCCAAGAACGAGCCGAGTGCGAGAACGAGCCGAGCCTGCCACAGAAGGTATGTTTTAACTTTTTTATCCTTTTAGTATCCCCGGGGACATGTCGCCGGGGAAAGAAAAATGTG